>WUQG02406387.1:0-16802 GCA_011317285.2 Androctonus mauritanicus | reverse complement strand
TTGGAATATATCTTTGGGAAAATTTCTCTTTCACTGAACTGCAAAATAAATGAACACTATGTAATACAGATCTTTTATCTAACCCAAATAAATTTGCAACAGTTCTAGATGAACATGTTTCTGCTAAATAATATAATGCAGCTCCTATCTTTATTTTTAGTGGAATACATTTTCTGAATTTTGTATCTTTAGTTTCCATTCTGTCTTTCAATTCATTACACAAGTAAGTAAACACTGTTCTTGATATTTGTAGATTTGAAATATAATCATCATCCAGCCATTCTCCATTAATAAACTTTTTAGCCCATTCAGAAAATTTTGATGATAACTTTATCCAAAATCTGTTTTCTGAAATCTGTAATTATATAAAAATATTAAATATGTGTGTGAAGATTTTGTTTGTGATTTACTTGTGAGGGGGATGTTGTCAGGTTGACTCATTGTGGTTGCCTGTGGATAGTGGTTCATTTCGGCATACCTGTGCACGAAGGGCAGAGGAAAGTTGCCATTTTGTAATCTCATTCTTTGACTGTTTTTTTTTATTAATATTAAAAAATGAAAGAGTTTTGGAAAAGGAAAAAAAAATAATAAATGAATCTGTGGTTAAGACAACGGAAGAAGTCTTTAGAATAACAGCCATAAATTAAAAGTTTATTTTTTTATAAGAATATGCAAATTTGTTGATGTTAAAAAAGAAGACCAGAAGAAGGCGTTTTTGTCTCACCTTGTTTCGTCTTGTTGTGTTAATCGTCTGGTATGGACTAGTTTGTCAAGTTTGGAAGTCTTTATTGTTTTTGTTTCAGCTATTTGTGAATGTGGTTATTGAAGGAATTCTCGAGTTGGGACTTGGTAGTTTTCAAGAAATATAAAGTGAATTTGTTACAAGCGAGATTTAAGCAACTAAATTATTGTAAGTTTGGAGTTCTTTTTCCTAATAAAATTTATTTGTTATTATGGAGCATTGGTCTGAGTATGTGTTGCATTGGTTAGATGCCAATGAAATAAATCTGCATATTAAGATAAGTTTGAGCAGAAAGACTGGAAGGGAAGAGTTGCGGGATCAGACTCACTATGAGGGTTTGAAGAATAAGACAAACTTCTCATCTATACCAGTGTATTAAAATGTAAATCATCAAAGTTTTACCTTTATTTGCTGTTACAGCTAACACATAGGAAATAAATGACCAATGTATAGATTCTTGGAAAACAAAATTTAATCTGCCTTTTTTTTCTTAGCTTACATTGTTTTAAGAAGTTTAAAGTTCTTTCCAGTTGACAGAGCCTTCTTTTTTTCAACCATTTTAAAAGCCAATAGGTCATTGTTTGGAACTGTGAAATTAAAATTGTTTCCATGGAAGGCGACATTTTGTAAAATGATGTCACTAAAATCTAGTTCTTTCCTTGATAGTAGACACACTAATCGATCAGGGTTGTCAAGAAAACTCGGATATTAGATATCAAGAACTTTAATATCCAGGTTTATAAGCAAGTGGACGTGTAGCATTTGTGGTCACTAAAAGAAGTTATGAACTTTCATCTACTCATCTTCTTGTCTTGTTAATCATCCAAGATGTAATGTGTACTTGTCCAAGTTTTTCTGATTAATGTATCCATTTATATCTTATATGTATTTGTATATTATTGTTACATGTTATTTCCTGAGTCATCTTTCTCTTTTTTGGATTAGAATGAATTAACTGCATTATTAACATTGATAACTTTATTGGAAACTATTCTCTAGGTAAGGAGGTATTTTGAATTTCTCCATTCTCTATCACTTGGCTTCTGGCTTTTCTCTGGCTTATTGTAAGTTAATCTAAAACTATACAATGCAAATATGCAATTCACAAATCAAAAAATAGTACAGATTTGGTAATTTGTTGAAGCAAAAATTTGTAGTGTTCATAAATTGAGGGATACCTGTAATTTACAATATTAGTTTTCATATATAGTAATACTACAATGTACAGGAAGTCTTTAACTTATGACAGTGTTGCATTCAAAAATTTTAGTCATGATTTGAATCAATCATAACTCAGAACAAAATTTTATTCATAGGTGCAATGTTATAAATGGAGGTTACATTCTCCAACTACCATAATTCAGAATATTCAATATGTTTTTAAAAAAGGAATAATGTACAGTATTATTGAATGAATGCTGTTTAATCAAAAACTAACAAGTTTTGCTGCTTTTAGGAATACAAGAAATCACAAGCACTTTAAGCAGGAAAAATACACTATTTTATTATTAGATATATAGTATATATATTAATAATAACCTCTGGTAATGTTTTCAGCCTTCTATGCTCCTCCTTAGTCTGTTCTCTCAAATGAGTGTCTAGTGTTCTACATTAGTATTTCATGCAGGCCGTCCCTGCTAAGATAAATAAAGACAGCACAAGTTCTGTTCAGTCTTTATTAAAATGACACCATCTCCACACATTATTTTAATAAAGACTCAACAGAGCATGTGCTGTCTTTCTCTGTGAGTGCCGAATTAAAGTTCACTCTGACTTTAAATTCAGAGTGAATTTTATTTTCTCTGAAATTGACATCTAATAATTATTATTGTAATTTTTATTGTTTTTTATCTATCTTATTGTATTAATTTAATTTATTTTTATTCCAATTATTCAAATTAATTCTTGTTAGTGTTTACAATGAGATAGGGCTAAATATCATAGATATGTAAAATGTAATAGCTTCTAGCTGAAAACTTGTTAATTATGTCTTAGAAATTTGTAAAATGCATTAACAGAATTGTATTTATACAATGAGTTGCGTCACTTGGTAAACATTTAAATGTCAACATGAGGTCTTTGCTGGATGTTTATTTGTGAAATATCCTAGCAGGGATGGCTTGCGTCAAATACTATGTACAACACTAGATGCTCATTTGAGAAAACTGGTTGAGGAGGTCCAAAGAAGGCCGAAAATGTTACCAGAGGTTATTATTAATTTACATACTATATATCTAATAATAAAATAGTGTATTTTTCCTGCTTAAAGTGCTTGTGATTCCTTGTAAATGCTGTTTATTCTTTAAAACAAAGAAAATGTATATCTCAAGCTGCCAGCATTTTTTGTAGATAAAAATAAAGAAAATACTATATAAAAACAAAGATGGATTGTTTAAGTTTTTTTATTGTCTCAAGTTTTTAATGTCTGCAGATGACTGCATAATAAAACAATCATTTATCACCTTGAAGGATCCAGGTTCAATTCTGAGTTCCATAAATTAAGATTTCAAAATAGATCTGGATCTGGCAAACCATTGAACTCCATCCTTTGAACTTCTGGTTGATCCATCATGATGTTGCCCAGCCTATAATAGGCCTAAAAGTGGCCACTAGTAAAAGTATCCAGTATGATTTGACAGTTTAATTCACACTAGCCTAACAAAATTATTAGAAAAATAAACAATTATTTTTTTAACACCATTTCCCAATCATTGGCTGATTATTACATAATGAAGTCCACTCTGGCCCAACTATGATCTTACATCTGTGGTAGAGTCAGCAGAACTTTACATAGGTAGATTGATACCCAGGCCAAATCCATCAGAAAATTTCTCCAATGCATGGAATTTGGATAAGTGAATTAATTTATTAAATGATTTCATTGCAGTTATTTCAGGAAATGTTTTTGAACTGAAAAAAATTAAAAAGTATTGAAGACCAATATGATTACCATTTTTTCTTTTGTATTATATGCTATTTTCCTTCCTATTGGATACTAAGCAGCTGGACATTCCAATAGTCATCACAGTCCACCCACACTTATAATAATAATGGACAATCCAAGTGAAGGATGAAGTTGAATGTGGCAAATTTGGACATCTAAAAATCTGGAGGTTAGAGACTGGGAATTAAATATAAATTCTCCGCAGTCATAACAACACATTTCTATCCATATAACTGCTTAATCATCTGGTCACTAGGCCATGATTATTGCATAAACATTAATGGCAGCTGTTGTAAATACATATTGTCATAAGTCAGAGACTTACCATATAGTAAAAATATGATTAGATGGCTAGTATATTTAGACCATGTCTGTATGTTTTCTCAATAACATGATATTAACCTGTTGATTGCACTACATATACTCACTTGACTAAGTGCCAAACATTTGATTGCTAAGTGCCAAACAGATTTATGATCTAATGGACTTTTTAAAAAATTTAAATTCTTTTATTTCAGTTTTTATTCAATATTATTGATTTTTATATATGATATTAACCAATATACTTAGTTTTATTGAATATAAATTATTTTTGTTTTAATTATTTATGCCTAGGATAATAGAAATATGTTCTCCCAAAAAATATATCATTTATCAGAATAATTTTAATTTATTCTGTTTTATTAGTCTGTATTCAACAGCAAATATTTATACGAAATAGAAAATAATTTATTTTTAAGCATATATTTATTAAAAATTTCATTTTTAATAAATATATTGATTAAAAATGAATGAAGACCATATTGATTAAATAATAAATACAAAAAAATTAAATACCGGTATATCAGAAAAAATTTTCCTTCTTAAAATTAAAAAATAAAATGTTTTAAGAACAAAAGACAGTAATCAGATTGCAGTAAACTATAAGCAATAAAAAATATTGATGAAAGAAAAACATTCCAATTTGAAAGAATTATAGTACAAAATGGCAAAGTAAGTGACCTTGACCATATCAAACTATAGTTCAAAGTGACAGTGTTCAGGTTAATATAAACCTAATTTTTATATCATTATTAATGAATTGATTATATGCTTTATATAATTTTATAGTTTCACTTATAATCAATCTGTTTTAGCACCACCTAGGGTTCAACTAAATCCAGTTTCACAAACAGTTAAAGTTGGAGATGTTGTTCGAATTGAATGCACTGCAGTTGGAGATCAACCTATTACAATAGATTGGAGTAGGCCTGGTCATCAACTTGCATCAAATACTATTCAATATAATGGTATATTAGAATTTAGAGGAATAACTTTATATGATGCAGGACGTTATCTCTGTACAGCAGTGAATGCTGCTGGTAGAGCAAATGGCTATGCTGATGTTATTGTTAATGGTTTGTAGATTACTCTTTTAAAATATATTATTTAGGAATAATTTCCTATTAATATTAAAGACAACTATTATAATTTTCAATTTTTTCATCTGATTTTTATAGAAGTGAAACTTGATTCATTATATAAAGAGGAGACAGGTTTTCTTGGTTCAGACATTGAATTAAAATGCCCAATAACTGGCTTTCCTCCTCCAATTATAGAATGGAATAAAGAAGATGGAATTATGCCACATAATGCCATTATTAATAACAATGAATTACGGTAAATAATAATAATTTTTTTATTAATATAGGATTATTTGAAAAGTAATCACAGGCCAGTCCTTGAAAAAACATGTTGACAGATTGTATTGAAGATAGCTGTATGAGGGACATATAGTAGTCTCTGATAATTCCAATTGAATTTGTGCAATTGATTTTTTTAATCAATAAGGAAGGAAGGTTCAAGGAAATTGCATTATCTGAGAATTTCACATTTCTAACCATTTTTCACAATAGTATATTACATTAATGACTATTCCACAACTAAAAATATAAAAAAAGATATTTATTAATAGTTAAGACAAAACTAATCAATATTTGCCACATCTACAGTTAAATGTTTGTTTTCATTCAAGCCATGTAATTTGAATTTCTTCTTATTGGGAAAATAATTGATTTCCAATGGTCAGAGATGCATTTGAATCTCTGACTAGTGGAAATCAGTTCCAAATGAATCTCTGAGCAATAGAAGTCAATTATTATTATTATTATTATTGTTGTTGTTGTTGTTGTTTTTGTTGTTAAAAATTAGTTGAAAGCAAACTATTATAATGTTATCACTATCAGGCTGCCAGATGATAGGATGACTAATATTTGCAAGGATTCATTAAAGGAGGTCTTTTGAGTATATTTTCTTGAGTCTACTTTGATTAAGGGATCGTCTTTTTCATAGGGGCAGTTGGATTTTATTAGATGTGTTTATTATGCCATAAGGGAGGATTGGGATCTTATTAAAAGAGTGATCAATCAATCAAATATTAAATCAGATGTAAGTAACTTTAAGCCCTTCAGTCTGCTGGACCCAATAGTATTTTACCAGTCTTTTTACAACAGGATATTGACCTAGTCTCACTTTTTTGCCATATCTTAATGGCCTGTGTAGCTTTTGTCTATATTTCATGGTCCTGGAGATAGGTAAGGTTTTCTTTCATACCTCAGCCTGGGTATAAGTCTTATACTGAGGCTAAATCTTATCCTCCTACCAATCTGACAGAGTTCTTATTAAAAGTGATGGAAAAGCTGGCAAGTTTGCCTATCAATCACACTAATTGACTGAAAAAGTTTCTGTAAAATTGTATCACTTATTGAGAGAGTGATTGGATACAAGAAAATTGTCTTAGGATCATTTGATTTCACTTCTTTTGATAAAATTAGTCTTGCAGCAGACATGGAATCTATTCAACAATTGTTCTTTGGATTGTGGTTCTAATGTGAAGCATAAAGTTGTTTATAGTAAGTCTATGAGGAGGAAGTTAAGATATTCAAAGATAGGAGTAGACTGCAAAAGGAGTACTTTCTCTCCTTTGATACTTTGTAGTGAATACTTTTTTACTTACATTCAATGGGAAGGATTTCTTCATTGTTGACTATGCCAATGGCATTGCTTCATTGTGGTGGGAAAGTTAGCAAAGTTGCTATATTCAAAATTAGCAATAATCTAAACCTAATGGCTTTTTTAACTTTGCAAATTCAGAGTCCAGCCTGAGCTTAGGTCTTTTTTACTATTTTCAAAAATAAATAAATTTCAAAAATCAATATCTAATACTATCATCTATATAATAAAATATAACAAATAATTGAAAAACTTACAGTATAGAAGTATCAAACAAGTGTTAAAACTAATTAATGAAAAAGATGTTAGAAACTAATGCTAATAAATTGAATAAGTAAATTAAATAATAATAAATAATTTATTAAACTCAAACACTTACAGAAAAGTGCTAAACAAAGCTTTATTTAAACAATAATTTAAATAAATCTTAAATAATAATAATATTATTATGAAAGGTTTCATTATACCTCCATTCTCTGATATAAATTCAAGCAATTGTTGACCGTCCTGAGCTTGTCTCATTTACATAAAAATCATGCAACAAATTCAAATTTCTTAGTTTACAGAATAATCAATTCATGTCATCCTCTTTACAATTAATTATGTACTAAATATAAAACATCAATATGAAATCATTCTTTTATTCTCATATCAGATCAGTGGAAATGATTTAGAGTAGATGACTTCATGAGCTGAGAGAGTTTGTCAGGAGAGACTTCCAGTCCATAACTCATAATTTCTAAATGATGAAATGGAGGATGTGAAACATGAAATTATCAGTTAGTCAATAGGAGTTTTTTTTTCTCACTCCTACAATTAAATAATTGCAGGAGTGAGAAGAAAAGACTCCTATTGTTTAGTCTGCTAATAAAAGAGTTATTAGTGGGTGCAGTCTCATAAGAGTCATTTGTTCTCACTCCTGTAATTAAATAGTTGACAAACTGATAATTGAATGCAGGTGTGAGATCTCAAACTAAACGTAATACTTTAAATAATAATGAAGAGTATAATAAAATAATAAGATAGATCAGAGTTAACTTCTTCACAAAGTTTCACAAGTTTGTATCTGTGGAGCTTTCAGTCCAGTTCCTAAATGATGTGATAAGGCTGGATTAATTCTTAATCCAGCAAAGATTATAATTGTATCTTTTACAGAAAGAAGACAGTTGATTGGACTTATTGAACCATTACTCCTTGGGAAAAGTTTGTTTTTTACTGAAGTCAAATATTTTGGTATTATATTAGACGAGGGATTAATTTGGAAACCATATATAGACTTTATTGTTATGAAGACCTTAAAGTCATAGGGGTAGAACATTTGAAAGAAATAGGAACTTAAATCAGAACTGCTATATTGGATATGTGCCATAGTTATTACCTACGCTGTCATTATTTGGTGACAAAGAGTTTTGCTAAAGACTTGCAAGTCTGAATTTGAAAAGATTCAAAGGATGGCCTGGTCTAGCTGTCTGAAGATCACTGGAGTTATGCTAAAATGCTCCTGCTATTCTTAAGTATTTCCTATTTACTTTTGTGTATTTGAAGTTAATGCCCAAGAACATTACTATAGGCTTCATCGCTGTAAGAAAAGGATTTTTTTCTTGGGCTCAGAAAGTGGAGCATTCATTTTTTGAATAGGACAAGTCACACAGTCATGTTCTTGAGTTGGTTAAAGATCACATGGTGTCCAAATTTATTTTCTTCAGACCTTTCATTATTGTTTTATCTAATGTGTAAAGGTGAGGAGATGGATTTTGGCACAATATCAAAGATAGATTAGTCTACTGTAGTATGCAGATGGTTCAAAAACCATTGCTAGTATAGAGGCAGGGATGTGCTGTGAGGTAAGAATAATGTTATATTCTTATTCCCTCAGATGATTTGCCATTGTCTTTTAGGCAGCAATCTATGCCATTTCTGCATGTGTTAAAATCAGTCTTGATAGAGATATGTTAATAAGCATATTTATATCCTATCAGATAGTGAAGCTTCATTAAAAGCACTTGATAGGTCCCACTTTATTTCAAAGCTTGTATAGAAATGTCATCATCTCATTGTAGAATTGGCTACCAGGAACAGAATTCAAGTTGTTTAGCTGTCAGAATATAGAGGGATTGAGGGCAATGAAGTTGTAGATAGGCTAACTAAGGAAGGGCTTCTTATCTCTTTACTGGACCTGAGCCTGCTCTGGCCATCAGATCTGATGCAATTGTGCAGATTCTCATGAACTGATTGGAATCTTAGCATTTCTGTTGGGGATCTATTCCTGAAGTAAGGCAAATAAAGGCTCTTATTTATAGAATACAATAGAATTGCTTGCATTGTATAAAAATCAAGCTAAGATTGTTACAGGGCTCCTCATAGGGCAACATTATCTTAAAAGATGATGTAATTAAGATTGCTGGTTATCCCAATTGTAAATGATATCAGGGAGGCAATGACATCCCTCTTCACATTTTATATGAATGTGTGATCCTTTCAGGATAAGGTATGATCTAGGATTGCATTTTCCTGCATCAGAAGATCTTTTTATTGTCCCATTGAAGAAGATACTGTCTTTTGTATGTAAGGCTGGTACCAAACAAGTCAACCAAACTGCTGACGAAATGACGTAAAAATGTACTTGACTGTTTGCTAGCTTGTTGCGAGAGAATTTATACCCTGTCACTTGCCAATAACAGGTTTGCAAACAAGTTAACAAAATAAATATTGAAGCTTGTAATGTACATGATGAAATCCAATCAGTATCAACTACCTTGTTTTGAATTTCAAAGTCATCCATTACTTTGATTTTCCTGCGCACACTTGATCTGGACTGCACATGTCTGTCACCCGAAATATCTAACTTCTGGATACATGTTTTGTCACTGGACACATCCCATAAGACAACTTAGCACAATTTCGAAGGGATACGATAGCAACACAATGGCAAGCAAAGTTTGTCTCAAGATTGTTCCCAGGTCTGAATGCATGACAAAATCAACTTGTTTGGTACCAGCCTAAGATCAGACTTCTTATGGGTTTATATTGTTATTGATGCACAACAGATCATTGATTGGCTGTAAGGCTATTTAAAGTCTCCCTTTCCTACAATCATCACCATTATTGTCATCATCATCATCAAAAGAGTTAAGAAGTATTAGAAATAGCATGATGTAATTTATGGATGCTCTCTTAAAAATTCTGATATGCTCTCATTTAATGTCATTTTTTATCATAGAAACCTGTGTAGTTAATTTGTAATAAACTATTATTAAATTGTCAACAATATTTTGATTAACCTCATATACATCAGAATTTAACCATAATAATTATGTAATGACTTGCATAAAACTTAAGGAATTATTATATATATGGTGTTGATTTCTTTTTTTAAATATTCAAAATTTATAATTATGTTTACCTTTCAGAATTTATTTCAAATTATTTTATTTAATATTTAATTAACATTATCAAATAATTCATTATATAATTTAATAGGATTAAAGACATACAACTTGAACATGCAGGTAGATATATTTGTACAACAAATCATCCTAGAAGAAAACAGGGTATTATTTTATTGAATGTGAAAGGTTAGTCTTCAGAAGTAGTATTTTCTTAGCTTATTATTATTATAGTTTTTATTTCAACAAATTAATCATCACTTAAAAATTTGGAAAAATGTTTTAAATTAATTATTGCATTTACTTTGCATTTGATTTTTATCATTTTATTTTAAATTTATGCATGTATTGATTATTCTATATTTTATTATATTGATTTTTAATTACTGCTTTTTTATAACTTATTGATTTTTATTTAATTATAGCTTGCTTTTAATAAACAATTTTTACTAAATTTAAATAACTTGCAAATTAACAAATTAATGTTTCTATTGATTAATTTTCTGTTTTGCTTTTTTTTGCTTTTATTAACTGCTACTCTCATTTTTAGATGGTGAAATAAAATGTAATACTGACCAGCTTAGTTGTGATGAGAATTGCATCGATAATAACAAGCGATGCAATGTTTTGACTGACTGCCATGATCAGTTGGATGCAATGAATTGTAACAAAGAACGGAAAAGGGGTTGGTCCGAATAAAGTGTTCCAATTTCATATACCTCTTGTAAATAATCTGATTTTTCGTGATAAAAAAATAAATAGAGGTATATTAATATATAGATGATGCATCATATGAAAAGATATTCTCCCTTGCAAATATTAATAAAACTCATTTTTGTATATTAACAAAGTAATACAAAATTAATTTTGAATTAGAAATACAATTTTATTTAAATTTTTTAAATTTAAAAAATATTGTATCTTCAAAAATTTTTTCCATTCATATTTCAGTTTATTTATCTAAAAACAATAGTAAAAATTTAGCAATAATATAAGCTTTCAGAACTAAATATATTCATTAAAGTACTTTCTAAGCCTTCAGACATTGTCAATATACTATCAAATGGCACAAAAGACAATGAGTTTGTGTATAACTGCATTTATCATGTGTCATTTGGTAATTTATTGATGATGGATGAAGGCTTGAAAATACTTTAATAGAGTATATTTAGTTCTTAAATCTTGTATTGTTTTTAATTTTTATTTTAATCTATGAATTAGAACTATTCTCATTATAAAAAAATTAATAAAAATGTTTTTACTATTAGCCATTCCTACATTGGAAGTTAAAATTGAACCAAACAAAGATCCAGTAAATTTGGGTGACACCTTAAGAATCAATTGTAGAGTCACTGGTGATCCTTCTGCTCGTATTTCATGGTCTAAAATTGGACAAGAAGGGCCTCTTCCTGATAACATAAGATTTCATGGTCCTTTGGCAATAATTAATGGTGTCAGTGCTGCAAATGGTGGTGTATATCGTTGCACTGTTGATAGTTATGCTGGAAGTTTTTACGAAGATTATCTTTTGGCAATACAAGGTAAGTAAAGCTTGAATAATTAATTTTATTTCAGTACATTTTATTAAATCTGTTGATTTTTATATATTTTTTGCTATATTTGGAAATTAATTTGGTAAGTAATTAATTTTTAATTATTTTTAGAAATAAAAGACATAGTCAATTATTTGAGAATAAGTTATAGAATTATACACTATTTCTATGTTCATGATAATTTGGTTATTCAGAAACATTATATGCATAAAATTCATGCAAATGGAATTTTAAGAAATCATAAGATAATTCAAGAGTTGAATATTTAAAAAATATTATATCTTCAAAAATTTTTCCCTTTCATATTTCATTTTATCTCTCTAAAAACAAAAACAATGATATGAAATTTCAGAACTAAATATATTCATTAAAGTACTTTTCGAGCCTTCAAATAATGTTTATATAAATGTGAAGTCCTAAGAGACCTTAATTAAAAAGATAATTATTATAGTATTAAAATTAAATTTTTATAAAGAATTTACAGATGTCTGGAAAAGGGAGAGAATAAAATATTATATAGCATTAAATAATAGTATAATTGAACACTTGTTCAATGAACAAATATAACAATAGACAATAATGTAATTGAATCTCTATCTATAAAAACAATAGAGTTATCTGATCATCTCTTGTTTAGAGAAATAAAATAGATAGTCGATATTATTCAAAAAAAAGGAGAGAGAAAAAGAATCAGTTGGTCTGAAGAATTTCATCTATGTGGTCAAAGAGTATTGTGTGATGTCGAGATCTTAATTGTCAGCAAAAGCTACATTTTGGAAGAAGGAAAAATTGGAAACCCTCCAATATTTTTGGTGCTGATAGACTAAAAACTGTGAAAACCATAAAAGAAAATCCAAATAGGAATCACTGCTTCTAATTTTACCAACCATCATTGATAGAAAAACAAGAGGTATTTATCCTCCGAAAATGCTTATGTGCAAATCTCTCTCTACCAATAAAAGATCTATGGTTTAATTAAATTGTTGTTACTGTCAATCACTGTATCAAAAGATTTCACTCTCCCATTCAAACTTATGCACGACCACTACATACAACCGCAATAAGCCTAGTTACCTGTACAGTTCATCCTGGCAGAACCACATAAGATTATATATGCATTTTACATAAAACTCCAAATAATTAAAAATATGTTTCACTCTAATATGATATATTTATTATCTAGTATTTTTATCAACTATAAATAAATATTTTACTTATGAGATAATTTTTGCTGCTTTATGATTTTTTTCTAAAATTGATGACAAACAAATTAAAAAAGTTTCATAAAAATTGGTATGTTCTTATTGAAATGTAAAATAAAATAATGTATAATATAATAAAAGTAGTCCTCAACTTATAACCATTCCTACTTATGATAGTGATGTGATCGGTCAATACAATTCAATGTCTTTGAGTCCTTAACAATAATCTGATATATGGAAAGCATTTTTTTTGTATCTGGTTATTGTAGTTTTGATTATTAAGACAATGTATAGTGCCTTAGTAAGCATTAGTAGTGAAAAATCCATAAATTTTGGTAATTTATGACTTACAACTGTTCCAACTTATGACAACAGTGTTTGATCTTGAACACAGTTGTAAAGTAGTTAATTGTTGCAATATTAATTACAAGAATCATAAAACATTTTATTTTTAAACCAAATCAAATACTATCTCTGCTAATTATAATGTAATTATAAAACAGAATCAGCCCTATTCAATTAGGGAGTTTTTCCAAGGTCCCCTGAACTTATCATCTTGGACCTGACTTTTTACATCAACTTAATAAATTTTGTGTAAAATATTCAAAATCTGTTATGAAATTATTAATTATATATTCACCACTCATAATATTTATAATTTTTAATAATGAATAAAATGAGGAAAATATTTTATTAGAGTAGTTCCACAGCATTAAAAAGTTTAAGTACTTGACCTATTCATATTTATTAATTGTTGATTTTAAATATCATAATATAATGAAAGTATTAATAATTTGTAATATACAAATGATATAACATAATAAAATCTGCAAATTGTAGTAGGAGATGGTAGGTGTACAATTATCAATTTCCACATCTACCACTTTATATTATCATTACTAATTACTGATCAATTTCTATACTTGTCAAATTCAAATATACTATATACAAGTTAACACTTGTACAGTTATTCCTTGGTTTATATACATCTGAATTCCATATATTTAGCTTTAAATAAAATATTTTCCATAGTTTATTTTTTGTTTGATACTAAACATAGACTGAAATCACAAGTTACAAAAATGAACATGTTAATTTCCATTTTAAAGTTTGAGTTACTTCATTAATTTATATTGTGCATATTGCTTGTCATTTTTAAGTATCATATTGTAAGATTCATTGGGAGATTATAATGATGTCTTTTTCATTCATTTAACACTCCACTTCTGACACTAAATTTAGGATCCATATCAGTTAAAAATGACAAATGTCTATTTAAAACTTGAAATATCAGGTCCTGATACCAGAAGCAATTTAGGCAATGTTGCTCATTACAATAAAAGACATTTAGATGGTATACATCAGGATGTGGGCTGAAAATTACAATCAAACATGGGTAAGTAGCAGTCAGTGTCTGGAGTATGAAGGAAGAATTACTGAAATAATCAACAAATAAACTATTTTCTATGACATAAAAGTATATTTATTGATAAATAATAATGACTAGAATACAAATATAACAAGAGTCAAAGATAAGTAATATAAAATAAAAGCTAACAAAAGTAATGAATAAAACTAAATAAAAAATCTAATTATAATGGGAGTATTATAAGGGTAGTTAACATGACATCTATCAACATATCCATGAGAGAGAATTTTCTTTAGTTTCTTTAGACTGAAAAGTATTGACAAATGCAAGATAAAATGACAACATTAATTCAATAATGGACACAAACAAGAGTGAAGATTAGAAGAGGAAGGAAGCCGAATGCTAATTATTTTTAATAATTAGCATTCGGCTTCCTTCCTTTTTTTCCTCCTCTATTTTTTAATTTCTCCAATCATCAAATTGAAGAAAAGGTTCAAACTGAAATTTGATTCCTCGTTTGTCAAGAGAGATATTACCTTTGTGATGGATTGGCAGAGAAAATTGTCAGAATAAAATTTTAGTAGTATACTTTGATTAGCATCTATGGCCTCTAATCATTGAATCCATTGGATTGTTTTTCTCTTTAACTGTTGTTTACAAGTTTGTTTGACAAGATCTAAAATTTCATTCCCTCTCCCAACCAAAATGACTGTTCAAAAATAGTAGTTTTCCTGCCAATTTTATTAGTTTTTACAGTTTAAATAAGTTCTTCTTACATACAATTCTTACAAACATTTAATAAAAACAAGTTTTCAAAGAGAAATTGAAGTTAATTTATTTAACTTTTAAAATATTCTTTTAAAAATAATTTCCAATAAGCATATTCATCTTATCATGCAATTTCATTGGATTATTGATCAAATTGTCATTTTTATAATTACTTTAAATTCAACAATAGTAACATAGAAGTCAATAAAAATGCAAGCAAATATACAATATGCTTAAAGTAATTATAAAATATGCTATAATATAAAGTAGTTAGTTAATTATTTGAAGATAATCTCCCAAATTGACAACAGTTTATTGATATTGTAATTTTTAAAGATGATTCCTAGACAGTTATAATTGTAAATTTATTAGTGAACAAAGTCTGATTCTATTGTTATTTATTTGTATAAGACACTTACAAACAATATAGCATCTTAGTGTCCAATATCTATGAAAAACTTCTCAAAATTCTATAATGTTACTGGTACAAATCATTTTGTGTGGCTTTATATCTCTTTCAGTCAATAAATGATAAAGTGCCATAATGTTAGTAAAGGGCAATTACTCTACCAGGGTGTTGCCCCAGGGTTTTTTGTTAAGAAATTTATTTTTTCAATTTATGTAAAATTCACCTGAATTTTACATAAATTGATCCCAATTATTTACAAAAACTGGAAATTATCTGTACTTTAAATTGTCTCAAACAAAAGCACAGAGAATACTAGTTCATTCATACAATTAAAGAATATCCAATACACTGCCATTAAAACAAATACCCCAATAAATCAGTACTCAGGCAGGAAAGTAAAGAAATATACAAATCACTTTTTAGAAGTGATTTGTATATTTGTTTACTTTCCTGCCTGAGTGCTGATTTATTGGGGTATTCATTCATACATTTTTGAATGCACATAAATGCAATTAGTACACATGTTATGGTTGTTTAGTACAGTATTTTATTTCCATCCCAGTTATTCAATTTTGCCATTAATCTAATTATAATTCAACAGAAATCTTTAGGGCCTGTAGTAACATTTTTTAGATTACCACAAATCCTCAAATATTTATAGTTGGGTGAATTAGATTTTGATAAGTTCTACTTTTCTGATATAAACTGTATTTATTTGTTCTTAAGACACACTTTTTTCTTTATATCTTAAAAATTATCTTGCATTTTATAAGCCAAAAATGACTATAAAACACATACAAAAAATTGAGAAGTTGGCAATAGAGCAACTGAGGCAACTGAGAAAATGTAGTTAACAAATAGTTTACATTGTTATAATGGATATTACAATGAATAGTCTATGTATTTTTCAGTAATTGGCAGACTATTGTTAAATTCAATTAAACTAAAATCAGTACAATTAAACTATAATCAATGATGATGGTGATAAAGATTATAATGATGTTGTAATAATCATATGCTTTTCTTTATTGGCTTTTGTGTTTTATTTTTATTGAAATTTAAATTTTAATTGTTAACAAAAATATTTTTTTTTCAAATTTTCCCCTTAAATATACTCCTCTAAAATTACAGTGCATTTTCTATGCCAAAGTATCTTATAAGCTAACAGATATAGCTATGATCAGCTTTTTATTTTTAACCGTAGTGAAGTTTTTTAAGAAAAGTAAAATTAGAAAATTGTCTTGTCTAATTGAAAGTTTATCCTTTTATAATATTAGGTTAGCATTTTGGTTTTCAGATATTATATTGTATGTGAGGTCCCAGGAAAACCTCCACAAATTAAGTGCATAAAAAGGGAAGAGAAAAAAATCTTAAGAAAATTTAGAAAAGGAAATATTTTAATAACAACGAGAAAATTCGAGTAGTATAAGGGGGGAGC
>WUQG02406376.1:0-16802 GCA_011317285.2 Androctonus mauritanicus | reverse complement strand
TGTTATCCCTACATTGCTAACACTTAGCGCCATCTATTTATACTAATATAAACTAAAATTGTAATAAAAATTAAATTCTATCCTGCAAGATTAAAAAATGCGGCGTCGAGATGTCCTTTAATGGCAGACCACACTATCAATTTTCATGAAAATCTGTTAATTAATTCAAAGTTATTAGTGGGGACACAGACAGACATTAGTCCGATCTTATAAGCCTCCATTTCCTTCGGAAAGTGGACTAAAAATTACATGTATGGTATTTCTATTATGGAATAACTGGAAAGATTATGAAATAATATACAATAATATATGGCGTGAGTAGGAAATAGTCAACGTAATATGCCATATTAGGCTGACTATTTCCTACTCACGCCAACCCAGGACAAGAAAAAATTCAATTAGAAATTTAATTTTTGTGTGTTTTATTTTTGTACTTATATAATTACCAACTTATCAGATTCATTATTTTTTAATTAACAATAACATCAATATACTAACACACTTATTAAATTTGATTTTAATACCTTTTTTAAATGCCATTCCATATTGAACTGGTACTAAAGAATTTGAACAATAAAATCCTATTGGCCGATATCAGTATGTATTTGTTGCTGGTAATTTGGCGTATGTTTTGAATATATTTCGAACAGTGTTACAAAATATAGCCGATTTCGCACACAAATTTTAAAAAATAAATAACTTCTATCTTGAAAACAGCATTTATATTAAAATCCGGGACACTTACTGATATGGGAAAATCAACGATGGGGAAAATATACCATAAAACTTGAACTATTCTAAAAAATTCAGGATGAATGATCATACTACTGTTATTCCAAAACGTATCATACTTTCTCTAAAACTGCGACTGTAATTGCGAATAGATAAGACAAACTTTTATTGCAATGAAAATTAAAGGCATTAGAAAGCCTTTAATTTTCATATCTGTATTCCATACAATATAAGATGATATTCTCTTAGTTATGTGTACATTTTTAACAATTATTTTGTATAAATTGATTCTAAATATTTCATTTTTATTTCTAATTTAATAAGTGTACTTTTTCTGTGTGTTTATGAAATGTGGGTCCTGAAAAATGTCCTGCTTGCCCGAGCCAAAAGGCGAAAATACACTTACGGTATTTGTTGAACCCAAAACAAACAAATAATTCTATTTTATATAACAAATTATTCATTTATATATAAAATTGAATTGATTTGAATAGAACATTATCATACTGATTTATATTATGTTTTCTATTTATAATATTTATAATCATTAAAATTATAAAGTGCTACAAAATAACATAATTCAATAAATATTGCAAATATATAAGACTAAAGGATGCGGCGTCAAGGAATACTTCGACGTCGCATCCTTTAGTCTTATAGGATCGATTAATCCTGACCGCATCAGGATAAAATTTTATTTTTATTACAATTTTAGTTTATATTATTCTCAATAGATGGCGCTGTATTAGCAGTTTAGGAAGCATTGTAGGAAGTAACATGGTTTACCTGATTTCTTAACCACCACTATCTCAATATCTATCGTAATGACATCACAAAGCGCCGATAATTTATGGCATCATCCTGATGTGATCGTGACATCAATGCTGATTAAATTAGTGTTACACAAAGCTAATGGTTTCCAAATGGTAAATAAATGAAAAATAAATGAAAGTTTCCAAAAGTAGGCAATTTTAGTTTTTTCTAGAATTATTAATTATATGCTAATATTATTAAGTATTTTATTGTTCAACTTTTTAAAATCTCTGGATGATGCTAGGGATAAAGCAATGAAAATGACATGAAATATACTATATATAGAGTAAACCTCGATTTTCCGGCACGCTCGGTTCCAGACCGTTGCCGGATTAGCCTTTGCCGGATCAACAGATTTAGATGCGGTCACTTGGTTGACGATTTAAGAAAATAAAATAAAGTAATAACGTCAATTAAAGTAGCTTCATCTAAATTGTAACAAAAATCCTAATTTCTTAGTATTGTACTTTGCTTATTTTTATACATATCAGATGTTTTTGATAGGATATCATTTGCGTTTTAAATGATAATAAACATACATATATCAAATTTAATCGAAATCGGTTGAACGATACGACATGTAAAAGAGTTCAGGATGAAAGGGCTTCCTACTTCTTTCATTTTTGTATTTTTTTCAATTGGGCAGCATTTTTTAGAAAGCCTTAATTAAATAATATAAATTACATTTAACTTCTGGATTTGTTCGAAATCTGCTGAACAATGTGACCTATAGAGATATTTCTAAAAAAGAAAATCTCCTCTTTTACACCTTTTAATTTTAGCTCAATTAGGCCAAACTGTTCGGATGACATTATTTGAGCTGATATGTCTGTATTCCAAATTTGATCAAAATCGGTTAAACAATACGATATGTAGAGGTATTTATGATCCCCATTTCCCCCTTTATTTTGACCTAATTGTGCTGAAATTTTCAGGGGGCCCTCAAGTAACTTAAGAAATACTTATATTTCAAATTTCGTCGATATCCATTGAACGATGCAAGCTGTAGAAATATCTGCAGTGGAGGAGGAGAAGAAAAATAGCACTTTTTTGTCGACTTTTGCAATTTTTAAACTATTATACTCTAGTTATATTATTCGTTGGATTGAAATTACAAATTTGGTGTCCAATTGAATAGTTTTCTCGAATGTAATTGTCAGATTAATGAAATAATATTTCCCTTAGGATCAAAGTTACAGCGAGTTGAATTTTGTTCATAATAACTTCGCTAATAAGAGTCAGTCAGTGACTATTGTACTTGGTTTAGTCACTGTCGTGCTTCTTGATTCATCAATACACTTCTAAATCGCTAATTATACCCATCTCATTTCTTTAAAGCACAATAGATCGCTATAAACTTAAACAAATATAATAAAATTTGATTATTTGAAACAGGAGACTCGTTATAATCGAATTATTACACTTCCAGACTGACTGGAATTATACTGCTCTACTAGTTATAGATGTTATTCGTTATATCTAAGAATGAAAAACACGCACATGCTTAAGAATGATTTTGGAACATAATTTGTTCACGTGCGTTATAAACTCCCTTAATTTTTTTTTTTTTTTTGCTTTTTTGATACCTTGCAAGTATAAAAAAGAAAGATTACGTAAATTTTTATTAAGATATTTATAAAAAAATAACTCATTAGTTCAAATATAAGAAAAAATAAAAAGCAGAAGCGACACATATTTGAATTCTAAAATAAAAATAATTTATACGATGATATTCTCTATTGGAAGTCCGCCATCTTGTTTATATTTCTAACATAACTAAGTGCTATGCAGATTTGCGATGTATTTTCTACGTAATTAGTTCAATTTCTCAACGATTTACACTGCTTACACTGCTTTGTGTATGCACCATTAGCGGAGGTCAGATTAAGTCCCCCGATGACGTTATTTCAGGTCAGGTACCAAAATTTTAGCTCCTACGACAAAAGTAGTGATTCTGGAGTATTACCTAACATAATTAATTATAACTAGCTAATTAGCAGGAAATAATAATCACCTTAAATAAAATTACTTTATTGTATACAAAGTAGCGCTTTCGGAATACTTAGATTCCCTCTTAGCTTTATATAACAAATTAAATTCTGTTCCATTTCGTTATTATTTAAAATTAAATCAAACAATATTACTATGGTACCTAAAACTCATGCCGCACTAAACGAGTTTTCTTCTTTAATTTTAAAAAGTTCTTCATATTAAATTATTATTGCATACAATAAATAAGTTTTTATATATAAAGAACTTCAGTAAACTATTAATTTCGACAAAACTTTCCAGGCACTACTCAGTTCTCCAGGATTTACAATATTGATAGGTTTAATTGGTTGTTTTTTCTTTTTTTAATATAACTAGAGATTCTTCCCACCTTCCTGAATATGTGGGTTTTCTTGAGTCTTACTTGTTAATGATTTTTGCACTATCCCAATTTATATGTAAATTACTATTTACAGCTTTTTGTGCCAATGCAGTGGTGGTTTTTTTCTTTTCAATGTCGTATTTATGTACTAAAATTCTCTTAGAAAATGTGCGTGAGGTGTACCCTACATAAAGTTGGTCTTGTATATCCATGTGCTTAAATTCAATTTGATGCACGCCCGGGACTTGATTTTTGTCTATCTGATCTTTATCATTCCTCAAAGAATTGAACATATTAATAATCATCTCAAAGAAATTACTTTATTGTATATAAATTAGCGCTTTCGGAATACTTAGGTTCCCTCTTCAGCTTTATATAACAAATTAAATTCTGTTCCAGTTCATTAACATTTAATGTAATAGCAATGTATGTAATAATAATTTAATATGAAAAACTTTTTAAGATTAAAATAAGAAAACTCATTTAGTGTGATGCATTATAGTTACCATAGTAATATTATTTGATTTAATTTTAAATGGTAACGAAATGGAACAGAATTTAATTTGTTATATAAAGCTGAAGAAGGAATCTAAGTATTCCGAAAGTACTACATTGTATATAATGAAGTAATTTTCTTTAAGATGATTATTATTTCCTGCTAATTGGCTAGTTATAATTAGTAATTAGTTCAGTTTATCACATACAATATTTTAAAATATTACATTTGATATTTATAAAAACAATTTCTTTTTTGAACAAATTACACTGCAAAGAAAATGTATTTCTCTCAACACATTTATAACACATTTTATACATAGCAAAAAATTGTTATTGTTTATATAACAGATAGTTATTTTTTACTATTTTTAGTATATACGACGGCAGCACTATCTACAGAATAAATAAAATACAGTAAATTTAAGAATTGTGAAACCGGGATAATGATCCGCGCTTATGGCAGATTTGTGATTAACCGACTGCATTTCCGTTCAAACGGTTGCCGTAAAATTGTCTGTTCTCATATGGGTTTTGGTTTGTGGGTTATTTTTAAGTCACTGTTTCAATAATGCTTCTTTGTACATTTAAAATAATAATGAAGTTTTCTTTAAAATTTCTCTGATAATTGCTAGCGGATATATACTAACTTATAATAAAAAAAATTAAGAAAACGGAAAAACAGAAATTCCGAAAATAATACGAATTTTCTATTCAAATTTTGAGAGGAAAGTTATATAAGAGGGAATATTTCGCTAAATATAGTCATTACTTATATAATTTATAATATTGTGCTTTCAAACAAGAATTTTTGTGATATAATTCAGGATCAAATACACGATTATTTTTAATGTTTAATGCTACAATACAAATATGATAAAAATAAGGGATCATTTTACTATATATATAATGGAATATATATAACTGCAAAATTTGGATTTTTAATTTGATTCTGCTTTTTACTGCAAAGTATGTTAAATATAATAAAGAAATAAATCCAGGACATTTACAAAGTTTTCAGAGATGGTGTCAAAGATACATCATCAATATTTAATATCTTATTTCATATAATTTGAAAGTTTATAGCAAATTAAAAATTATTTGATTTTTTTTAGAAATCAAATTTGCTCCACTGTCACTTCAATTAGTCATGTGATAACAGGGATTTTATGCTTTGATAATTTTATCTGGATCATCAATGTCTGGAAAAATTGAGAATTAATCTGTATTTGTCATATTTCTATTATTTAAAAAATTTTAATAGAAGGAAAAAATTGTTTCATTTTAATAAAGTTAAATATTTCCCTATAATAAAAAGGTTTTAATAATATATTGTTAGTATATAAAATAAAATTTTCAAGAATAATTCAAAATGAATACTACCTGTGTTACATTAACTAATTTTAGCACATCATGTTTACTGATTTCACTTTGAACTCTTTTTCTTTCCTCTAAAACATCGCTATCTTCTATAAAATTAGAACTTCTTGAAGAGTGTTTTAGTCTTTAAAATATTTATTGTTATTTAAAAGTTAAATTTAAATAGTTAAAATAATATTTTATAAAAAAAATCAAAACTCACTCCTTTGTTAAATTCTTTTTCCATGGAAATTCAAGTAATAAATTTATAAGAAAGAATATAATTCCTTCTAGAGCCATTGCAAGATAGTATTGCCCTAATAAATTCATATTAAACGGATTTTTATATGTATCTTGTCCAAACATGGCAAATATATCAGCTTGTAAATGATTTCGTGCTAATTCAAACAATCCACCTACTACAGCATATTGAGGGAATATCATTGCAAAATATTTTAACATGCCTACCAGCTGAGTAATTTCCTATAAAGAGAAAGTTTTTTAAATATTCAATTATTTGCATTTCTGTTAAAAATATAAATTAAATTTGTATTTACATTACTCTTGCTGAATAGACTAAGAACCAGAAGAGCCACCATAATATTCAAACCAATGAAAATATTGATACAATACAAAACCATGAAGGCAATGCTAGCTTCTTGAAATAATTTTTCAAGTAAATACATTAAAGGTGTTGTTGCCCAACTGAAAAAATGTATCAAAGATATTTCATAATGTCTAATTTTAATAAATAATTATATCAATAAAACTCACCCAAAAAGCAATAATAATAGTAGAACAGCTGGTAAATTAAAGCGTGACACATAAACTGGTAAAGCAAAGCTTATTATAATAACAGCAGACAGTGATACTGTAATAATAACAAGTAACATATCCCAAAGAAGTGCAGAAGACCAATATAATAATGGTCCAACACCACCAACATATTGCAATCGTTTTTCTTCTTGAGTTCTCTCTCTTACCACATAAACTATAAAGCTAGATGGAACAAAAGCAAATCCTAATAAAAAGACAAGTGCAATACCAATTTCTGCAGCTCTGTGTACACTATAAATATATAATTTAAAATTAATGAAAAATAAAGAATCCTTTCAAATAAAATGTATGAAGCAAAGTATTATTTTAACTCACATTGTATCTCGTCCTAACTGTTCAGATGTTAAATGAATAGGATGATTATAAACAGTAATTCCTGAAAATTAATAATAAATAGTTTTTCATTTTACTTTATAAATTTTTATAAGAGATTTATTATAGAATTATAATGAAATCACAGCTTACTATACACTGGGATTTATTCTTAAAGAAAATATAAGATGTAGCAAACTAATGCAAAATAATTATTTTTCACAATACAAAAATAAAAGAATTCTTTATGCTATTAATTAATAAGACTATACACTTGCATGAAAACACATTCTAATCATCTTTCTTTCAAGTAGTAAATTTGGTGGCTAAGTTTTGATTGCCCCTTTCCACTCAAATAGGATACTAAGGGAGCCATTATAGGCCAAATTATAAGTAAACTAATGAAGAGATCTAACTCAAGCAAAAAAATGTTAGGAGTTAAAGCTATGGATTCAGAACTATATTAGTAACTTATATCTATATTATTAACTTCTACAGCTATATTAGTAAAAACTTAGACCTACTGTATATAGATATTTGTAAAAACTATGATGTGTTTGATATACATATGATGTGTTCTATGATGTCTATACATATAGACATTTGTAAAAACTATTTCTAATTTAGTACAAGATATTTTCTGAGAGACTAATTTTATGATTTACAATTAGTTTGTTGATGATTACAGATATTACAGTAGATTAAAAATCAATAATACAAAACTAGAAATATTGTATATTGCTAGTTTTGGATAAAGTCTGGAGAATGGATCTGAACTTTTCAATGTAGCAATTCTTTGAGAGCCAATAGTATATTTAATTCAGTTATTATTCAGATTTGTCATTCAATAAAAAAATGGAAAAATTTATTGGTGCTACATGACAGAAGAGAGAGTTATGTTCTTCGTAGATATATAATATTTTAGAATACAACCTGGTGATGAAATTTATTAAATTGAAGCTGCATAATTAGATATTTTTAGTTATAGCTAATATTACAGCAAAGATAGCACAAGAATTTTCAAGAATCAAGGATGGAATTTTGAGTTTTGTAAAGTAGAAAGGTTTCTTTCTATTTAGAATAGTTAATAACATTATTCAAAATAAGTTTAGGAGAATCTGTCTAGAGAAATCAATTGGTCTAATGGAAATCTAAAGGAATGAATTATCGTGTGTATTGAAATATTTACCAATTAAATTTTGAGGATTTTTATTTCCATAAATAGCATTTGAGTTGAACAAGAGTTTTGTGGGAAAAAAAAGAAGATTTGGAATCCATACTGGAATTGAATTGAATATTTTAAAATAATCTTTTACTGAGTTTTGATAGTTATTACTTGTATCTATAATCATATTATGAAGAATAAGATTTTTCTTTCTAGATTTAATAATGTCTTTCTTAAGTTGGTATTCTAGAATTATAAGATAGGCATTAAGATCAACCATTTCTGATTTCATTTTATTAATTTGTAGGCTTACCATATTTTTTTGGGTCCAACCCAGGACATATTTTTGAAATTACTTAAAAGTCTACAGACTTCCATATTTGTTTGCCGACAAGCCTACACACTGTCCAACTCTTTACCCGATAGCAGGTCTGCCCGACGGTCCGGTGGTCTGGTCGGAGTATGTATAGGGG
Organism: Androctonus mauritanicus; assembly: GCA_011317285.2. Lineage (NCBI taxonomy): Eukaryota > Metazoa > Arthropoda > Arachnida > Scorpiones > Buthidae > Androctonus > Androctonus mauritanicus. The sequence continues at coordinate 8,245 of WUQG02406376.1, read as the reverse complement.
CCTTAAGATTTAGCCCGTTTTTTATTCATATTTTATTTTCTAGAAATATGAAAGTGCCTAAAAAAATTCTAATTTGTCGGAGAGGTATACAGTATTAATATGTATACTGTATTTTTGCTGTTAATTTTTTTCCTGCATTGATTTTTATTTTATTTTAAGTGGCAGTATTAAGAAGTTAACAAAGATCTGTCACAGAGGCAAATTTAAGTGCAGCCCGGGACTGATGTTATGCTCCGGGCGGCACTTACTTTGCCGGTAGCTATTGCTCGTAACTCGAATTTTAGCTCGCAACTCGAAGAAAGAGACGGCTCGTATCTCGAAACATTCGTAAGTCGAGGTACCACTGTAGGTCTAAAATTAAAAAAAATCCTCGCTAGTCACAAAATTCTGAAGCCCCGGACAGCACTAAAAAACCAGGACTGTCCAGGCAAATCCCGGACGTATGGTAAGCCTATATATATATAATATATACAATATATATATTATGTTGCATATAATATGCATTATAATGCAATATGCATTATATGCACTATAATGCATATTATATTGCAATATAATATAATGCAATAAAATTTATTGCATTATATTATTTATATTAATTATATTGCGTTTTATTGCATTATATATTGCAATTATGCAATATGCAATTATTGCATATTGCATATGCATATTGCAACTGCATATATGCAATTAAATAATGCGTTATAATGGATATTATATTGCAATATTTAAACAACATGGTGCCGGTTTTCTTTACGTTAGACTGGATATGCGCACTCTAGTAATAATATCTCTATGCGTCGAACCATCCTCCATCTGACGGCATTTTAATGAGTAAATTTTGAATATTTCAAAATATAGTTGCATTCGTCCTTCACCATTAATATGAATGGTCTATGATAGCTATCGGAATGCTCCGTTGCTTAGTAACCGCCGGTTGGAAAGCGACTTAAAACACAGAGAAAACGACTATAAAAATATATTAATAAATTATTTATAAGTGCATAATAATTATAAATGATTTGTTTAAATGATAAAGTAATTATGAATTAATTGAAATAATTTTTAATAATGTAAAATTACTTTAAATTTTATAAAACTATATATTTTATAAAGATTTTATGGTAATTACGTTTTATTAATTATATTTTTTAGGAAAATTAAGTGTCTTAAAACCAGAATTTTTTATATATTAACTAATTGGAAAAGTTTAATATATAGTACTGTATAAATCAACGATCGGTATAATACGTCGTTGGTATCAATATTCTAACTTGTAAGAATCATTTATAGTGAGAATCATTCATCCCTGATATTCAAGAATCATTACTGCAAAGTGACCTCTAGTGACAGTTATTAGAAAGTTATACAGAACCAAACGCTAGTAAGTGCTTAGCGTTTGTTATATATATTTTTGTTCTTATAAATAATGTAGATACGTAACTCTCGATATTATAAAGAAGAAGAAGAAACATGTAGATTATGCACAAAAGTGCAAAGTTCCATAAAAAAAAATAGCCAATCAGCATAACGATAGTTTTTATTTCATAATCGAAAATCAAAAGAAATAATATGTCACAAAGTTATGGTTAATATTTATTTTGAAAATGAAGTAAGTAATGAATTGTATTATGATCATATGATTAATAAATGTAATCTTTTTAGGTAATTTTATATACTATAATGAATTTCTTGATATATTTTATAAACTGTTCCATTGCAATAAAATTAGATGATAACTTTTTTAAGTTATCTGCCAGAACCCGCGCTATTATTGAAGGGATTAAGTAAATTAAGTTTATTTTAAATTAAAAATTCATCAGTGTCAAGAAATATTGTGATTAATTAATAATATGTTGATTATAATAATTTCTAAAATAATATTTATTGTACTCAGTTTGCATTTTTATCCTATAAATTAGTATATAATGTTTCTTACGTTATACCCCTAATTAAGTGAATTATATGAATAGAAATCCAGATTTTCTGCCCATAGGATGTAAGCATAAATTTTAATTTGATCTTAGAATGATTATTATATCTGACAATATAATAATCATTCAAGAGGCTGAATTATTCGGTAGTAAAAGCATGAATAATTCTTGGCATACACTGGTCAGATCAATATAGCCTATTTATACATCGCTTCTCAATGTTTACATTTCTTAATGAAGAAAGTCTAATTTTTACTATATTTTGTCTCAAAAATGGTCCTGCATTGAAATTATTTGTTTTGAAAAGATTTAGATTTGATGAATAAAATAATAAAGCATTAGTAGGACATATGGAAGAAAAACTGTTATTAACATACAACAACAAGCTTATTTAATGAACCAAAAACATTTTCTTATAAAGTACTTTTGGATGTTAATCCATTATAATTTATTGATGATTAGTTAATATCTAAGGGTACTTTATAATAAAATCTTTTTGGTTCATTAAATATTATTGTGTATAAATTTTGTTTCCTAAACCAAAACTTTGTTTATTATGAAAAATTGTTATATCAGGATCATACATCATTTAACGAATTAGATTTAGGCAAAGTGAATTTGTGTTATAAAGATTGAATTTACTTGCTCAACTCATACCATAAGGTGAGCATTTCTCCTGGATTTTTGGAGACAGTCTTTGAAAACAAGATTATATCCTGGAATAATTTTGCACCTAATGTTTTATTTTATTTTATCTTATGGATTATATTCATGAGATGAATTAATTTAACATATATGATAGCAATCTACCTTTTAAATCTGTAAAATTTATAAATACATTACACAAAATATATATATCTTCAGTCCCTATCATTTAATAGCATTTACTGCTTAAAAATTTCTTTATTTTAACCTATTACAAAGTCATCCTCAGTATAATACAAGATTCATAGTTCTATTTTTGAACAAAAATGTTCTAGGAGTGTGAATCTTATAGAATGTTAACAATATATTATTATCTCCTTATCTTTTCATGGAAAAATAATTAATTTCAATATATACGATATAGATATTTCCTGACTTATGCAAATAATTGGGATTGGAAGTTTTATGTAATTTGAATATTGTGGAAGTTTGAAAAATGATGTTTTAATAAAAATTTTGAAGTATAAACTATTGGAGCTAATGGACTATTGTGTTTGCACCATACCAATAATTATATTTAAAATCAACAAACAATACACCAAACATAAAGCAATATGATCTTTTAAATATTGTAAACCAACCTATTTGGATTTGTATTTTGCAAATACAATAAATTTTTATGCTCTATGTCTCAAAAAAAAAAAAAATTTGGAAAATTTCTTACATAAATTCTGTTTTACAGAAGTCAGATATACATAAGTCTGAGAATTCCTGTAAATGCAATTTTTTTATATAAAAATGAAATCAGAATTTAATCATTAATATAATTTATGTTTCCATTTATCACCTTTTTCTTGTTTTAGGGAAGTGAATAATTTTTTCAAATTTTTGATTTTAATTGAAAAAATTCTATATATAATTTTAAATGCTATTAACCACCTCTAATATTTATATTATAAGATTGAAAGGAAAATTATATCTTTTTTATATGTAGTTGAAAAAATTCTTTACCAAATATTAAAATTAAATTTATCTGAATCCATTAATACTTGGCAGAATTGATAGAAAAAAATATTGATAGTCAGTAAATATTAATATAATCATAGCAACTGCAAAAAATATCAAAATAGTGGTTGTATCCCTATCTATTATTCCATCAGACTATCATATATTCTATCAATAAGTCAATCTGTTTTTTTTAATTAAAATAAATTTATAAAATCATTAGTATGAGGTGAAGTTTGATATTTGTAATGATTAACATATCTTTTCTACAACTTTAGTCATATTTGCTAAATAAAAAACTGTGAACCTTTTATTACAGTGATGAGTTTAGTACTGACTAAACTCATCATTGTACAAAAGATTTTAGAAGTATTTGCTTTACACTTGAAATACATGATCTCTTTATTCATTCAACTTATTATGTGAATAAAAGATATCAAATAAAAGTCTTTGTTCAAACTTTAAAGTAAAAGCTTTTTAATGAATTCTTATTCATATTAAAAGAAGTATTTGCTCCAAATTTTATAAGTAAATTTAATACTTCTTTATATTCATTTGGCCCATTGGAACTATAACATGTGGTCATTTAATACTTACTGTCCATAATTGGAACATCTCAGTCAAGCTTTAATATTCAGAATTTATCAATAGAAGAGGTGTTATTTTGCAACATAATAATGCTAAATTCCATTCATCAAAATAGATACTGTAGAAAAAACAAACTGAAAATTTAACACATTGATAACCAATCAACAAAATTTTGCAAAAGTCATTTAAATATGAACCCACAGAAGCCTGATGTGTAAAATTTTTCCTTTTTAGTGATCATTGTTTCTTTATTGTTTTATAATATAATTACACATTTTCTGTTTGCCATCTGTTCTAATTATAAAATATTTTTTGTTTTACCTAGAGGGAAAAATTAAACTGAAACTAAAAAGAAACACCATAACAGGCGGCCCTCGACTTTCACACATTATTGGTTCCTGAAAATGTATGCGAATGTTGAATGTTCAAAAGTAGAGGGATGTAAAAAAATATGCACCAAAAACTATGTTTTAAAGTATTTAAAACACAAAAATCGCTTTTCTAATCGAATTTTTAATTCAAAATTCTCCGGTTCTTCGGTATTCCAGCTGCGGATGTTCGACCAGTCCATACAAATCGTAGAAAACGGGAGAGTGTAAAACAATAAAAGCAGTGATTATTAAATGTAATTATCGGCAAATAAAATTTTCAGAAATCCGGGTGAAAATACTGTTTTATTGGCCTATACTGTACACTGTATAGTATTTTAGTGGGAACATTTTGGTGCAAAATTTTTCCAAAACGCATAATAGTGAATCAATCCATACTAACAGAAATTTATTCCTCAAATTACTAACCGTGCTATAGCACTGACAAGTGAGTGAAGCCACACTAAGCGAAGTATTCCTGTAATGTGTGTCCAAGAACGTAGAGCGAGCTACTGCACTTTCAGTGTATGAATGAGCGTTCTGCATGGAAGCAAATTTTTTCATTATCGACAAAAATGTTTAAAAAGTTTAATTTTTAAAAATGTGCGAAATAGCGAATTGTTCAAGAGTAGAATGTGCGAAAGTCGAGGGCTGCCTGTACATACATGCAATATTCTTCATGTCAACCAAAAATGTCCCACCCTGAGATTGTTTTGCAAATTTCATAATTTTTTGAAGGATCTGGGATCAGTCCCAAATACCATAGAAAATTTCAAGTTCCTACTGTATTTGGAAGTGCCCAAATGATACATGTGGACACAAAATATAAATAGATAGATAGTTTATTACCTCTGCTGTTTATAGTATAGATATGATCATTCACATAATCTTTAATTTTTACAAATATTAAATTATTATAAGAATTGAATATAAAAACAATGTATAATAATAAAAAAATAATCATGTTATTATTTCTCATTAATTAATTAAACATGATGTCTGGTAATTTATATCTAGCCATTCAAATTTTTTTTTATTGATTTCAACTCTTTTTGGAAAACAAATTCAAAACAATTAATTAATTAATTAAAAATTCAAAGAAGGAGAAGTCAGCAACAGTAGCCACAATTTTTGATTGAGAAGGAAGATTGTTTTTATATTATTAAGTGAAGAAGATACAAAATAAGCTGTTTCCATAAATTTTGAAGATATTGAATCTTCATCCTTTTTTACTATGCTCTATTTATTATCCTTAAAATTTTGTTGATGTATAGATAATATAGATACATCAACAAAATTTTAAGGATAATTAATAGAGCATAGTAAAAAAAAGGATGAAGATGAAATATCTTCAAAATTTATGGAAACAGTTTATTCTGTATCTTCTTCACTGGAACAGCTTATTTAAATTATTTAATTGTGTGCTACAGAATCTAATCCTCATATTCTATACAAATGTCAGTCTCGATTTTTATAATTTTTTGTTTTTATTTCAATCCCATGAATTAGTATTTTTGTAGAACCAATCTACTATGTAAATTGAGGATTAGATGTAGTCCACTTTTGTTTTAACCTACCTAAAGTGTTGGCAAGAATAATCCTCTCAAACATCTCCATATATATTTTTCTCATTTTAAAAAATAAACAGCATTTATTCAACATTATTGTCTATATTACTTTTTAATAATATATTGAATATTCTGAGTTGTTGTGGCTGAGAAATTTAATTTCTATTTATATCATTTCATTTATGGGAAATTGAATTCTAACTTAAAACAGATTCAAATGATAACCAAAATTTTTGAACACATTCTTATCATAAATCAGTGAATTACTGTATATATATAATTTTCATTGATAACTGTCCACTATATTAAATCATAAACTACTTAGGGGATTAATTGAAACCAATCCAAGTCACTTAGCTGTTTCAATGAGAAATACAGTATGTTGTAATTATTAATTATAGTGTAGGGATCTCTGACTTATGATTCATACTTTTGAAAATAATTATAGGTATTTTTTGGTTTGAATTCCTGGGTTTGTGAGTTTTTTTAAAATATGAAGTATTAAAAAAAATCAAAAATATGAACATTAATTGCAATAAATAAATGCTAAACATTCATAAATAAGCATTTCAAATCATGTGTAGCTATACAATAAAGTATGGCTGAGTTTGTAGCAGCAACTCCATTGTCTGCTAGGAAACTGAAAAAATCAAATGCCAGTATGAGAAGAAATGTGCCCTTTAGCTTCCATAGTTTTACCAGCACTTTATGTAAATAACTTTTGTTCCTAGATTGAATTTAGGCAGTGGTTCATCTGAATAATAAGCTCATCTACTTATTTGTTGATAACAATATGAATAAAAATTATTCATTATTAACATATGCGATACAAATCTTTAACATATATGTGCATAAATGGTTTTATTATTATTAACTATTATTTAATTTTACTGTGATCAAATTACATTTTTGAGAATGGAACTCTTGATTTTAAGATTATCTCTGAGAAGCTGATTCTTAGTTTATAAGAAACTTCCCATAGATAAAATGTTTTTGGAGATCAATTCATTCTTTCAATGAGCTTGTAAAGTAAGACAACTTACAAGCTCATTCCAAGAATGAATTAACTTGTAGAGTTGGGAACTACATATATTCTCCCTTATGGGCCCTCATCTCTCTGTGGCAAAAAGCATTATGTGCTCTATCTTTTTGATTTGTTGGTAATTCAACTTTGTCATAATGACCAGAATTTAGAAGTCAGATAAAATAGTATCCATAGTTATCTGGAATCCTCAAGAAAGCAGTCTCTCAAAAGACTATACCACTGTTGGCTCACCAGAATGGAGAATTTTGTATCTTAATTTTCAAATTCAAAAAATAGATAGTCGAGATGTTGAACATGGCACAACTTTTGTCCTAAATAATGGGAAAATAGCATGGAAATGGATTAAATTGTCATGACAGTAGTATCTATTTACTATAATAACTTGAAGATTAAGATTTTTACATAATTAAGAGTATGTTTAAGGATATTTATGAGAGAAATTGGATTATTTCATTTTTTTTCTTATGATTAATGTCAAATTTTTTGGAAATTTTTAATGATAGTTATAGCTTATGATGTTTGCTTATTTATTAAGTTTTGAATTTTGACAAAAATCATTCTCTAAATGAATCAGCTAGTACCCTTTAGAATTAGCTAAGTAATGCTGCTTGAATGACATGAGTGATTTTAAGTCATTGCTCATTAAATTCATGTATCACTCAAACACATTCTAGGAGATATTAAACAGCTCAGAACAGCGACTAATCAATCCTAAAGAACATCAGTGTGGCTCAGAATCAAAGACATAATCTCAAAAGTTGCAGATTAACTGGCAAACATTTCTCTGATACGATTCAGTATAGCTTATGATTAATTGATGCTTCAGTGTTAGTCACTGTTCATTAAAATTTTGTCAGTTACCAGTTGTTAAACCGATCAGTTAATTAACCTGAAGAGAAAATTTCATTATTACTTATTAAATACCCCAGAAACAAAATTTATGTTCTTTAATGATAATTTTATTCTCTGTCTGGAAACAGTCAATATTTCATTTAAAAAACTAAACAATAAACTACTCCCTCGATGGCGTTTCCACCTTGTAGTGGTGAGGGAGCTTGCGTGTTCCGAGGATCCTGAGAGCTATGCCGGCGG
>WUQG02406375.1:0-43167 GCA_011317285.2 Androctonus mauritanicus | reverse complement strand
GGGACCCGAGACTCGAACCCGGGTCCTCCAGAGTGGAAAGCCGAAGCGTTTCCACGCGGCCAATCCGGCCGACATTAGGCCTGCTTATCTTAGGAAGTATAAGGTGCGAGACTTAAGATTTGATATGAGATCTTTCAGATGAAAAGTTATTGTTCTTCTATAATATGTCATTGCCGATTTATCTTAGGATTAATTACTGGAATATTAATAAAACAATTCAGTATATGATCAGCTGATATTTTATCATATTGCATTTTATAAAAAATCAGCCATGTAATTCATCATAAGTGATAAATATCTGCACTAGATTTTTCTTTTTATCGAAAGAAAAACTATTATATCGAATAATGTCAACTCAAGAGTTAATTATCTCCATATCAAAGTCCGAAAATGGATAAAGAATTTCAGATATATCACGAAATTGTTTAATTTTTTATTATTAATAAGTTCCAAGTATTAAAAATGATATGCGTATAAAATAGCTAGTGTGAAATTTAATTAATATAAGGATTAATATTATATAAATGTCACAATATGCTCTTCGTACTATTACATTTGAATAGAATGTACCTAAATTTTTACTTTCTTCTTATCGAAATTACTTATCGACATGAGGATTTTTATTCATTCTAACTTTAATTTCGATAAATATGAAATAATTTGAATTGTTTCCGATAAATGATTAATTATGGAAGGATATTATTCAAAAAATATAAAAATTCGTAGAAGTTTTAATGTAGTTTGATTACTTATTTAAATAAAGCATGGAGGAAGAAAAATCCACGCGCAACGGAAATACGTCACACTTGTCATATTTGTTTCCCTCTACATATTCCTACGCGTATTGAGAATATTTAAGACGAAATTAATATTTTATGTAATACAATTTCGAAATTATGTATTATAAATATAATTAATTGAAGATAAAATTATAATTTTTAATATTCGAGAAAAATTAAGATTTTTTTTTGTTTTACAAAAATATGATAACAATTGCTAAACTATATTTCTGACCACGTGATTTGATGCGGACTTACTTCCGTTGTTATGACAACGAGGTGATTGAAAGGAAGAAGGAATGGAAGAAATACGTTAAGGTTGGGCGTGTACCGGAAAGTTGAAAAAAAACTTAAAAAGAAAGGGATACAAAACGGAATAAGTTGTCCTGTAAGTTTATAAATACATCCGATCACGTTTAATGCATAAACTATAAGTTTACGTTAACATATAAAGTAGTAATAAATATTTTTTGGTAACCCTAATATTATTAGATTTAAAGATTTTTATTTTTTATATTTTTGATGTTACTATAAAATTAAAGCATTTCTGAATATGGTGGTTGTATTTTCTTACAATAGCTTGCAAAGCGATCGGAATTTTAAGTAATCGTTATCGTTAATTACTGCATATAATTTTTGTCAAGGAATTTTTCTGAAGTTTTTAACTGAAGGAATTCTGTTAATGTTCATTTGTAAACTGTGACTAAGTTAGGAAACGTTATATATGTTAATTTCCATTTACGGTGAAAATGAAGGTGTTAGGGGAGTTACCTTAAATGCTCCTGTAAGACTGAAGGTGGATTTCACTGTAGGCTAACCTGTTCCTTATTTTCAGTTAATTAAGGAAGCATGTGTATGGTAATTTGAGACTTATCCCTTAAAAATGGCATATTGTTCTTTTTATAAATCAAATTAATGATATTATATACTGTATTGTATTTTTAATTAATTAATTATTTCCAAAATTAATTTTAATAGTTGGTACCTAGTTAATATTGCTTATGTGTACAGGATCTTTTGATGATAGTTTACAATATTTATGAAATTTTTATCTCCATTTTCTTAATATTGTTACAGCTGAAAATATTGCTGACCTTTTCTACATTCTCTGATGATCCATAATATATTATTTCATAACATTCCTTTTCTTGATCTTTTAATATATCATTGGAACTTTGCTTAAACTATATTCTATATATAAATAATTAATATTCAGCATGAGTGTGTTTAAAATTCTGATATTTAAAGTAAAAATTGTTTTTTTAATAAAATATTTAGCAAACTTATTATAAGCTATAATAATATAAAAATTTAATAAACTAATTTTTTAATTATATCTACATGATTATAAATCTTTTATTTATAATTCATTATACAAGTACCTTTTAATTTTTAGATGTTCTAGATCAGTGATGGTGAACCCTTATAAGGATGAAAGCAAAAGATTGCTAAATTATTGTAAAAACTATCCTTTTCATGCTGATCTGCATTTTAAACAATATATTACTTCCGAGTGTGCCCAAAAAATTTGCTAACATGCCATAGGTTTGCCAACTCTGTTTTAGACAAAAGAATTAAATCATTTTAAATCAATATAAAGTTCAAAATTTATAAAGTATTCTACATAGTTTTGAGTTTTTAAAAGTAAATTTCATTATTATTATTAGTGCAAACAATTTTCTATTTTATTAGAAAACAACATACACCAATTAACAAATTCCATATAAAGTTCAAAGGTTTAATTTTAATTTAATGTTATGATGAGAATTTAAGAGTTAAGTTTTCCAAAGCATCAATGATTTTTTTGTATGATAAAAAATCATTTTTGGCATTTTAAGTTAATTATATTTAATTCAACTAAATTAATTAATTTCATTTCCTGAATAAATTTATTTCTATTGATTTAACATTAAGTAGAAAAAAAATATATGTATATCTCTATATGATATATAATTATTAGGTACATATTAAATTTTTAATATATTATAAATATATAACAGTAGTTTAAATTTTAATTTGAAAAAAATTAAGAAATTAACATGATATAATTTAAATAGGTGTATTAAGTATCAATATTGTGAATCATGTTTCCAATACTTTATATAATTGCATTTCAAGAAAAAATTATACCTTGTTTTTGAAATCCAGACAGTTCTTTGGAAATCTTTTATAGTAGTAAGTACAGAAGTTAATAATTTAATTCATTTGATGTACAGTATTTTTATATCTATTATATACAGTATTTTTCATATATCCTGAACATTCATGCTTGAAAAGATCATTTAATAGCTCTATGGATGTTGTTTAGGTGAATCTTGACATATTATAAGTAATCTAGGCCATTACATAGTTTTTTGCATTGTTTATAGCATTAATAATAGTAATTGTTGATTATCCCATAATTAAGTTATTACTATAGAAATAATCATTTAAAAGTATAATTTAAATTTTTAGAATAGGAAATTTTCAATTCATTATTTTCCCTATTTAAAAATTATAGTAATATATCAAAAATTGCTAATATATAATAGTGAAACAATGGCTGTTTAAATTAAATTTTTAAGTTATGTTAATATCACAATTATTTTGACTTTAAGATCATTATACCTTATAAATATAAAAGATAAATACAATTTGTTACATTAAGTATTTACTTGATAAATCTAATCATTTAGTTGAAATAAATCTCTTTTTAATTGATAATTAAAAAAGGATAAATATTGGATAATTATTATTAAAACTGTAGATATGTTAAAATTATTAAGGATAAATAAATTTGAAAAATTGATAGTTTTAAAAATATGATCTTAATTTTTGCAAATGTGTATTAATAAAGATTTTTAATGATTCAGATACTGATGATTTTTCTAACTATAATAATAAAAGTAATACATGATACATTGCAGAATTACTTGAAATAACTTCCAAAAACATATTATTCATAGTTAAATAATTTATATTTGTAAAATATATAAATTCAGTAATTTTTATTTGCAATTCCTATGATTAGTCATATGATATATGTTATTTTAATATATATTTTCCTCTAAAAATTTTTTACAGTATTGATATTTAGTCATGCTTTCTTATTTGCTTTGCATTTTTTATGTAACCAAATGGCATGTTTAATTTTAATACAGTTTGTAATTTATATTCACTTGTTTATTTGTTTAAATGCTTATGACAGCTAGATTTTTACTTACTCTTTTAAATGTTAGGTCTGTATATTTTGTTGAATTTTCTTTTACTTTTTACAAATTTATCTAAAATATTCAACAGTTTCAAAGAATAAAATATTAATATTCACATACATTATTTTTAATTTGATTGTGATTGAATAATATCATTAACATATCATTGAAATGTAGGATATAGAAAATTTTCAATTTGGTATATCAGTATTTATTTTAATTTTTTATAAATACATAAACTGGTAATTCTAATAAAATTTTTCCAAAAGTTCAAATTTTTTTATGTAACTTCTTTAATCAATTTTTAATCAAATTTAAGAAGACAAACATATATCAATAGAAATTAATTGAATACAGTTTACAAGAACAAAAATATCCTTGTATCCTATTTATCTAACCAGTTAAATTTCTTGACAAATTAAGTACAATTTCATTAAGACTTGATTGTTCTAATGTTATACTATAATTTTTTTTAATATGATATTTAGACAAGTTAATGCTAATTAATGTAATAAAAATTTTTAAAATTCAATTTGATTAACTGTAAATTTTTAAACAAAGAATACTATTTATATAGCTTAATTCAGTAAAATTGCTTAATTTACAAGAAAATCCATAACTGTTTTATGAAGAATAATTCTAGAGTTTAAAACTTAATTTTCTGAGAATTCCACTATGTGAAAAGTGTAAAAAAAATGTTCCACTTCATTTTTAATCTGTAATGAATAAAATTGATTTTCTTTTTAATGTTTTTGTCATAGCAAAAAATTTTTAATAGCTATACTGAAAGTATGTTTTCATTAGTAAAGAATTTATTTTCAAAATTATTTGGATTGTCAACTTATTCCCAATTGAACTTTGGAAAATTACTCAAATAAGTACTGATATATTTCTAATTATGTTTAGCTCTGTTGGATATGAAGTATTAGAAAATGAAACCAATTGTGTAAATGATACTTTTGTAATTAATGATGATGAAAAGGTAACTTCCTAGTAATTAAATTTTCATATCCTCAAGAATCACATAATGAGTTAATAATATAATAAAATTTTGAGTACAAAACATTCAAAATTTGAATACTGTATTTATATTTGTTTTATATTTACATAGCAATATAAATATAAAACATTTACTATATAATAAATGTATAAATTATATAATGTAAAATATTTAATAAATAATTTAAATATTTTTTTATTGATATTAATAATTAAAATATTTATAATAAATTTCTTTAGACAATAATATTACTTTAATAATTTTGTAATTTAAAAAAAATTAAAATCTTCATAGTGTTTTTATTATAATGTAAGTGACTCATCTTTTAATTCAAATTATATAGCTCTTTAAACAGAAAAAGCTATTAAAAATAAATTATAGACAATGAATAAATATTTTACTTCTATCTTTCCAAAATTTTGTAAAAATTATAATTTTCCTTCACTATATCAAAAATTTTTTACTTCTATTTTAAGTGATTAAGATGAAAAGACTAATTACTTTATACTACTAATTATAAAATTTTAGGATAATTATAGAGTAATTGTGTGTGTCTACATTAGAAACTTGAATATTTATTTAGGTCACTATAAGAAATGTTCATGGAATATGTAGATTATCAGTATTGTTTTATGACAACATGGTAAACAATGTACCTAACTTAAAATTACAAAATCAGGAAACTATGTAAACATTTTTTTTTATCTTATATTTCAAAACTTTTTGAGTGATTTTTCAATCAGTAGCTTCATTCAAAAATAATTTATTTTTAGTTTGCTTCTTATGTTTTTTGTAATTTTGTAAAATGCATTTTTATTAGCCATATCTAAATTGTTTTTAATATTTTTTATGGCCTATTGAATACACAATTCAGATGGATCTGTTTTTGTTCAGATATTATTTGAAAAACCAAAATTTTGAAAAAATTATTGCATTTATTAGGGAAAGTAATATGATTCCGAAATTTTGAGAAAATTTGATTGCTAGTTTCAACATTAGGTCTCAAGAGGATATGGCTAAGTAATTATTAATTCTTATTTTAATTACAAATAATTGATTCTAAGTAATGGTTTAGTTTTTCTTGATTTTAACAATTTAATTCTTAAAAATTTTTAAATAATTTTTAATATAATATATGCATGCTGTCTCTCTAAAAATTTATTCTGAACTACAATTAACTTCTTGACCTATTTTTTATTATTTTTGTTAAAGTGGTGTTAAGCAATAGTTTTTAAGATAAATTCTTTAAATAAGCAGAAAATTCTTTAAATTAAAAATTAATGAATTTAAAGAATTTTTCTATTGTAAAAGGATTTACTAAATTTCACAATTTATTAATGTTACAGGAAAGCTGAAATTTTAATTTTTGTATTAATGATTTAATTTTGTTATAACTGTTTTTATTTTTAGATGATTGTTGACTGATTGTCTTTATATTTTACAGTGATGATTTAATATCGCTTATGATCAGTTGATATTTCTTATTAGTTGCATTACAACTCAGAAGTTTGATAATAGAATGACTTGGAAACATTCTTCAACAAGGCTGTTTATCAGTGCTTTTTAGAAATAAAATCTGATTATCAATAGTAAATATGTCTGATAATTGGAATCCTGATTCTTATAGTAATTATCAATTTCCAAGATATGGAAAAATTTTCTATTGTTTTTGATTATTATATTCTAGTTTCTATTAAAAACTGTGTGAAAATAAAAAGAAATTTTATGAATAAAAAATCGGAAGCAAAATAATTTAATAAATTCAGTTATATATGTATTTCTCTATGATAATTTGGAATATAAATTTAATATAAATATTACTATTTGTTTTAGGATCCTTTCAATATTAGAATGGTTTTTGAATTTAAATATATTAATTAGAATGGTTGAAATTTGTTATTAGTTGAGAAAACCTTATTATACAGACAATACTGTTTTCCTATATGTCATTACATATATATTTACTTTTACACTCCAACATATTAGTTTTAAAACAAATAAAGCATGAAAAATAATTTTATATTCTCTTATCATTAATTCCAATTTATTAAATGTAATTATCATTAAAATATTTAATTTCTCAGATTTTTATTTTTGATATTTTTAGTTGTTCTTTTTCTTCTAATCATCCTTCATAATTTCTTTTGCAAAATATTCCTTGGAAAAGAGTATAATAAACCATAGTCAAAATGTGATCTATAAGTCAAGTATAGTCTGTAACCATACCAAGATATCTTGTATTGATTCAGAGAGTTATGAACTAATTTTTGAATTATAAAAATTTATTGAGCTTGCTCATTAATTTATATCAATGAATGAATAATTTTATTTATAAATATTTATTATGCTTGGATGAATATATATGTTAGAAAAGATTTTCTATAATGATTCAATAAAAATTGTTCATAATATATAAAATTTTTTTTCTGTTTTTTACTATCATTAATGAATTTCATTCCTTAGAAGACTTGGAAGAGATATAGAAATTTAAAAATTCATTTGTCAAAGTAAAACTAGATTAAACCTGAATAGTCATAAGACATTGAACACTCCAGTTATTCTAGAAAATTTTGAGAAAATTATTTTTCATGCAATTTTCTTTTTGTGGACATTAAATGATTTTCATAAGTTAGGGTGTGTGTTTAGGAGTCTTAACTATTTATTGTGAAGGCTAAAGTTAATGGATTGATTGTAGAAAGTGATTTTCAGATTTTTAAGATATGAAAATGGACACAAATATTCAGTCTCTTCAGATCAAATTAGATCAAATACTGGAAATGAAATAATTCTGAAGGATTTTTAAATCATTGTTCAGTTTCAAGAAAGTTAAATTATATAAATAACTATTTTCAGTATAAGCTTTATTGTCTGGAAGTAATGAATGAGAACTGTACATACCAACAGAAGTGGAACTATTGAGTTATATAATATTGAGGCAATATGTTCAGTAGTATTTGATGTGCGACACTTTTTCTATAGCAAACTCTTTAAATCTTTAATTCCCTTTCAGTATATTAAATAATCATTCTATTCTAAATGTCATTAAATAGTTTAAGAAATCATTAATCCAAGTTGTCTTTTAGATAGAGCTTAACTATATGGAAAATAACTTATCTTCTAAAGCTCTCTTCAATATAGGAAGTGAGTGCTAGAATTTGATCACAACAGTTTCTTCTAAAGTCTGTTTAGTTAGTGAGAAAACTGATTTGAGATTGAGATACAGTTGGAGTTTATAATTACTTTAGAGGAATAAAATGGATCTGAAGTTATTAATATTGAGATAAAGAATTTTCCTGTTTTTTTTATATTGACTTTCTTTTATATTAATATTTTGAGAAGAATATAAGTTGTCTTTTTGAGTTTTTTTTATTTAATTCTAATAAAAAGGAAGGCAGACTGCTGTCAATATCTACAATCTTGTTGTATTTAATAATATTATATGCTAGTCTCAATTCAGACCAGTATGATCAACTGGTCTGATAAGTTTTAAGAATTTAGGAAAAGTAGATGGTCTTTCAGCAAGTGTTTGTTATTGCCTTCTCTTATCATTATAATTTTTAATGTTCTAGAAAGAAGTAGTTTATTTACAAATGATATCAATATTTGAAATACTTTGACTTGATCATATTTGTTTTCTTTAGAAATTTTCAATTTTTTCTGATAGTATGTGTAAAATAAAATTTAGTAATGCAGAACTCTCTATTCTATATTGCGCATACGTGTGAGTGAGTGAGTGATCACATATTCCATTGAGATTGCTCCTTTCGTAACTTTTGTATTTCTGTATTGTATTTATATAAATTTCTGCAAGAATTCTTGCAGAAATAATCTTCAAGGATTTTTAAATTACTGTTTAAGATAATTTCAAGAGTTAACTTTTAAAGTGGCTTATGCACTCTCAATTTTAGCAGAAACTTTAACTGTAACTTTTATTCTAAAAATTCTGCAAAATTATGAAGTAATTTTAAAAACCAAAGCACTAATTGCAGTTAAGTTTATAAAATAAAGATATTTTATAGACTTAACTGCAATTAGTGCTTTGGTTTTTAAATGTTTAGCTTTATCTAAAAATGATTATCTGTTTGAGTAAACACAAAAATATGTAGAATGAATAAACTCTGCAGTTGGTGTCTCTTTATTTTTACTCAATAATGGATGGTAAAACTGTGTGGCAGTTTCTAATTTGATCCAACCTTGTTTTATAATTAGTATATTATTGTAGATTAATTATATCTATTATATTGTATGATTGTTGTTTTAAAAATTATTATTATGGATCTTGGCAAATCATACGTGGGAAAACTATCATTAAAACTAAATGTATTGGTAATTAGCAGGCTTGATTAAACATAAACAAATAATCACATACTATAAGACTCTTGTAAACTAAGAATGTGTGAGTTACTTTAATGGGAATTAATTTTTTTTAATTGCTAATACGATTAGGTTTATAGAAATATAGAGATTTATAGATTTTTTTGGAGTAACAGATTAAATAATGTTTAGCATAATTATCCTTTGAATGAAAATTTCTTATTGATTTATGTAAAAAAAAATTTATGAAAACAATTTCTTTTGCCAGTATCATATTTTTTTAAATTTTTCATCATCATTTTTCATATGGTTTTGTTTCACTTGAAAAATTTTATTAATGGCAAAAGAAATAATAGATTAGCTAATTTGAGTTTTAAGTGTAGTCTTTCATTTAGATATATTTATAATGTATGTTAATATTGATGCAACTATGGCAAATATAATTTGTTTCAAGATTGTAGAATAAAAACTAAAATTTAGATATTTTGTTTTTTGTCTTGACTATTCATATCATAAATGTTCCTATAAAATTTGTAAATTCTATTACTGATAAACAACCTAATAAGAGGTATGTTTAGATTGGCTTAAAAAGGTGAATGTTTTAAAAGATAAAAATGTCAAAAAATGTTTAAGTGTTGCTTTGATTTGGTTTTTTTTATTTGAAAAAGGATATGCCAAAGATATGATTATAGTTTATTTTTTTTATTGATTTTGCCATTTTGTAATGCTATTAATGCAAATGTTAAGGAATTACCCAACTTATGCAGATGCGATTTGCATAAATTTGAATTTACATTAAAAAAAATTGATATAAAATATCTTAGAGATTGTTAATATAATTTTATATATAGTGCAAGTAGTGAAATTTACATGGAATTTATTAAATTGGTAGTTATGACACTTCTGTAATGAGAGTTATACTATTGAGAATATAACTATCAAGAAATAATTCTTGATAGGAAAGTTAATATATTTCATAATAGCCATCTTAATATGATGTAAATTTATAGATGCATTATATAATGATAATTTTATCACATTTTTTGTATAATAGATTAGATTATAGATTTATAGATTTTATATATATATTTATATATGTTTTTTTTTTACTGTGATGATTATGTAATAATTTGAAAGGATAAATTTGACTTGTACAAAATTCAACATAAATAAAGTTGCCAGGAACATGTCTTTTAAATTAGGATTCACCTATATAATGAAACAGTTAACTCTCTTAATAATTTGAAAATTGTATAAGCAGTTCTGGATAAGTAATTACCTTCTTTGAGAACATAACTATTATTTTAGAATGATTAAAGATGCATAACCAAAATATTAACAGTCTGATGTAGAACATGAGACTGGATTATTTGATATTGCAACTTCAGGGTCTTTATTTGAATGTTGAATCCTATGTATCTACCATTTCCATTAGGATAATTTGAATTCCCTGAAAAATTGTAATTATCTACTATTTTTAAATGAATGAAATTAGAGAGTTAAAAGATGACACGAAATCACCTTTAATAGTAGAATATGCCTACACAAAAATCTGTTGTTTTGTATAAAGCTCAACACTAATGCAGTTTATACGAAACAGTTTCCTGTGAATAAGCAGTATAATTGAATTCTTAATGAATAATCTGTTTAGTTCAAAAGTTATTAATGGGGACATAGCATATAGCATGGGATCTTTTAAAAGTATTTCTTTTCTCCAGAAAATACACAAAAAATGAATGATTGATTAATAAAATCTATAGTAATATACTGTATTTTTTCTATTGCAATTTTTATTACAAAAAACATGCTTAAGACTATTCAATAAATTAAAATTGTCTTTTAAAATTTTTGTTATAAACTTATAAGTTTTATAGCAAATTAAATTACCAATATCTAAAAAAAATTTTAATTTCATTAAGATACTTTTTAATAATAATTTTGAACTTTTAGTGTAATAGAAATTCTTTGTATAGTATTTTTAAAAAATTTTAAATACAGTACTAAATAATAATCACTCTAAATTATTCTTTTTGATATGGCAATTCTCAAAAATTCATCTTTATTAAGCTCATAAACTTGATTCAAATTTTTATAGCAGAAAATATATATTAGTATTTGGGAGCATGCGTGCGGCATTTGTGTAATCCTGATTAACCAAGATAGTTGATAAATGAATTACCACAGATAATTGATTCCTGAATAATCTACAAAATACTTAAAAAGTAAGAATGTGGACAATATATTATATGCATTTAATATTAAAAAATAAATAAACTGCAGAAAATAAGAAATAAGAAAGAAAATAAGAATATATATATAAAGTTAAAATGTTCTCTAATTTATTAAAAAAGAAAATAAATTTTGTTTATTTACAGTAAGGAATTATTGCAATATTTGTAATTTTGACTATAATTTTTATTGCTAATTATTTAAGATATAATGAAGAAATTAGTGTAGGGATTTAAAAATCTTTTGGATAGTGCATTTAAGATAGAACATTGACAAATATCCATTATTTCTGGGTTGAGGATTATACCTGGACATTCGAGATAGTCTAACCTCACATAATTGGGAATCTACTATATTTATTAGATTTAATATGAATAATATATTTTCTCTATATAAGAACTTATGAAATTTATATTAGTATTTGCCAAGCATAGCTACATTGCTAATATTACTAGCAGCAGCTGAACTGGAAAATATAATATTTAAAAACAAATGTTTTCAGAAATATAACAAATACTGATTTTTTGAGTACTGAAGCAAAAAATTTGATTTAATACATCTACATTGATGCTTTCAAGTTATATAAAAGGAATACAATGAAAATGTTACAGAATAAATTTTATTCTAGCTATCCAATTGTTATATGAATTGAATGTGTCTAAAACAGCAATATTAAATAACTGTATTCATTCACTAAACAATTGTATTGACCATGAAGTTATCATGCCTATCAAAAACATTTAATAAATTCATTATAAATTTTAAGTTAGTTTAATAAATCAGTAACAAATTATATGATCTCTATACATTTAGTTATTAAGCTTTTTTTCTTCAATTGAAAACATTATTTTAGACTAAAATAATAAAATCTAAATATAACTGTGAAAGATGTAAAAATAGATTATTTTTGTATTTGTTTGATACATTAAAATTGTATTATAATCTATAACATTAACATTTTCTAAGTAGATCTATTTAAAAGACATATTTAGTTACATGCTGTTTAAATTAATCTTACAAAATTTAATAAAATAGCTATATTTTAAATTGCTTTAAAATACAATCATATTCAAATATTTTTTTGGAAAACTAAAGTCTAAATAAAATTCTGAAACAAACTTGTCTTTAATAATGGCTGCATTCATAATTAATAATAATAATAATTAAATACTATTTTAATCATATTATATAACTGAATTAAACAATAAGTTAATGAATCAGTAAGCTATACTTTATACAGTTTAAATATAAAAATGAAACTTATTTAGAATTTGTATTATTGTTGAATAATTAAATTTTATAATGTTTGTTTATATACGTTATTTTTTTCTATGTGTGTCATATTTATTGCCAAATTATTTTAAAATAAAATTTAAATTGCTTTTAATTTGTATTGAAAATTAGAGATTATCTTGATATTTTTATTTAAAGGTAAATGCATTTTAGAGCAAATTTTATATATATATAATAAATGCATTATTTACATTATAGATTGATAAGTATCTTAGGCAGAATTTCTACGAATATCATATTGAATATCAGATTAAAATCAATTTACTGATCAAAACATGAAGTTATAGCTTTATGAAAAGTGTTACATAATTATAAAATATTTTTTGTAGCTGATATGTTTTTTTGATAGTTGATGTGAATATCCGTTTTATTTTATTAATACAATGAAGAATTTTTTTTACAAAATGTTTTTGGTTTAAGATTTATTTATTCCAATTTGATCAATGTATGTGTTAATTCATTTTCTGGTAACAAGTTCTGTGCATTGAATATGTAATATACAACAAAATCATAATAAACAATTAAATTAGCCCTATCCAAATGGCATATCATAACTTAATTCAACAAATCACTCTCCAGTTCATAAAACAGAACAATTGAAGAAAAATAATTTAAAAGTTTCATTTCCGCTTTTAGGAATAGATAGAATAATTAAAATAAAATTTATGTACTATATATATATATCTCCATTAATTAAAAAATTGATTCATATGTCATTTTAATATTTTTCAATTTTTGGCATGCATTGTGAATAGAATTTTTTTTGAAGTGATGTTTGAAAGTGTTTTTAATTATATTTTTAATACTAAAATAATTAGTAATTTGTTATTTACACATATTTACTCTCTGAAATAAAATAAATGTATTTTAATTATAGAATTGTTGATAACATAGTAATTATTAATGCTATATTTATTTGAATAATTTTTTAATTTTAAATCATATATTTAGTTTCTGTATAAAGAAATAATGCATAACAATTTATTCTTCCTCTTTTGATAAATTGAGAAAAAAAATCAAATACCAATATGTTAATCTAAAACTTTCAGGGATATGTTTTTTTTTTTATTTATTATAAATTGACTTAGCTATTATTTTGCAATTTTCTATCTTAGAACTGTTCTATGATATATTTCAGATGCTTTTATTTAAACAATATGAATTTATTCTTAAAATTGTAAAAGATGCTGATTTTAAATAGAATGAATCAAGAATTTGGCAATGAAAGTAAAATAAGTTAAAGAATTGAACATTTAATTTATTATATGCATGCAGTTTACAATCCCATATTTTATATATTGGTGAAAAATTAAAGAAAAATGATTATTCTAAACCAGACATTAAAAGAAGTTTATGGTATTAACTAAATTTGGACTTTTGTGTGACAAATTTATTAAATTATAAATTTATATTATCTTTAATAAATTATATATGTATATAAATATTACATATATTAAAACAAGTTAATATCATATATAATTTAAATAAAAATTAAATTCAAATTGCAAATAATATATTCTTATATAATGCTAAATTGTAATGAATATATTTTGCATCATAATTTATTTTAAAAGAAAATTGGAAGAAGCTTTAACAAAGAAAATATTTTTAAGTAAAAAAATTATAATTCTGAACTCTGCATGTTTAAATTATTATTCATAATAATGTTTCCACAAAAGTGATTTTGTTTTAAGGATAATATTTCTTGTACTGGAAGAAAAATTATCCTTAAAATGAAACTTTGGAAGAAATTTTTTAATTGTATCAGAAACTAATTTTTTTAGTAATAAGAGATTTGAATTTCAAAAATTCATTCAGATATTTATTAACAGTAACATTATAAGCATTTGCTAGATGCTTATGAATTAAAATAAGTCCTTTTTTCATGCTAGGTTAGATTCCTGAAAATTTCAACTTTTAGTTTTAATTAACATCACTTTAATCCCAACTTTAATACTAAGTGATTTTATGTTCCTAGATTGTTTTCTGATATTAAAAGAAATAATTGATAATTTTTCTATTCTAAACATTACTGTGTTTGATGATAGAATGAAATAAAATAAAAGAATAAATTAATTATAAACTTTTAATCAGCAGTTAAAATTATATATTTATGCATTATGGATAAAAGAAAAATTAATAATAAAGTTCATGACTGCACAAAACAAAAATAAAATACAAAGCTCTGCTATAGGGCTAAAGTTGCTAAAGAAAATAACCTCTAATAAGACCGTTTAGAATTCACAGGGTACATCTGTGATTAGTTTAAATACTAGTTTTCATTTATTAATCAATAAACAGATATGCTATTCTAGGCCCTCTCACAGGTTACTAATATTTGTGGAAGTACTATACAAGATGGGAATCAACCAGCCTGGCAGAGACCTTACATAAATTTTTCAAGGAATAGGTTTCTAATTTGATCCTGGGTTTTTTGATTGGAAAGCGGAGTGCTTTCTCCTAGTCAATCCATACAAATGTCTGTGCACTGTATAGTTTTATTAATATATTAAAAACAATATTGTGTATAGTAGGCTTGCTATTTATGTATAAATCAAAAACTGTAAGTCCAATAATACTTAAATTTGATATATACAAATATATATATTGATAAATAGCATTGCTATATAAAAGTTATAAACATATATTAATATCCATAAATGATATGGATATTATAAATTCATTTATGGTTATAAATAAGTGAAATTTAAACAATAAGTGATATTTTTAAAAAGAATTGTTAAATTTTTTATTTGTTTTATGGAAATTCAAGGTAAATAAAGAGGTTTGTATTTTTGTATCTCTGAAACTGCAGAATTTGAAATTGCATAAGTAGAGGGCCTACTATATTTGAGTCAGTGCTTATATAAAATATGTTAACTTTATTCTATATAGCTATTATAAGTTTTTTTCTCTTTTTTTTATGAAGGGAAATGTAAATAAATAGGTGTTTTTTTTTCCTGATTCACTGCCTTAAAATCTTTAATTTTTTCGATTTAGATTTTGTTGGTGACATAATAGCAAAACAAAGTTAAATGAAGAAGTTATTGTATTTGGTGTTAATCAAGTACTTTTTTAAATTTATCTAAAGTCAGTGCTTTATTATTTTTTTTTTTTTATAAATTTTATTTATAAAAAAAATAATAAAGGATTTTTTTTTTTTGAAATACACAATATTCCTTATATGCTATTATTAAAACTATATTCTTTCACTTAATCATTATATTGGAAGATGTATTTTATATATAAAAATTTTTTTGTATTTAATTCAAGGAGAAAATATTGAAGAGATTATAAAAGCAAACACTAAAATCACTAAATTATTCTAATTCTTCAAATATAATTTATGTATGATAGTAACTTAAAACTAATAAGCATAGGAAAATGCTTAAATATATCAAATATATAGAAAAAATTATCTTATCTGTATATATTTGATCATATATATCACTTTTAATATTTTTCTTTTCAAAATAATATTTATATAGTATTGAAGTTATATAAATAGTACTTATATAAAACTGGATGCCTAACATCTTATTTGAAGCTCACTTGTTTCATCTGAAAATAGCATAGTATAGTTGTTTTCTATTCTTTATTCTTATTTTTAACATTTGTTCGAGAAAACTCTTGGGATAAATTTTTTTTATAACTTTTAGGATTTTTTTCACGTAATAGTATATATTATGTAATTATTTATAATAATTCAATTTAATAAAAAAGAAAAGCACTAAAATTGGAAAGAGAATTTCTTAATTTAAAAAATATTTTTTGGATTAAAGAATTATATTGATGATTGTGTAATATTGGATATAATTCAGTCTCAAAGGAATAATTGCTATTATATTTATAGTAAATTGGAAACATTAGTTATAAATATGTAATTAGTATTAACAATATGGATAATTAATAAATGTTATATAACATAACATCTTAATGACAGTTTTTAGGCACTTGGGAATAAATAATTATGTAATTGATATTCTTAATTATTTATATTGATAATGATTATATATTTTGATTTTAAACTGGAAGAATGCAACAATCTGTAATGATACTGTTGGTTTATTCCATTATTTTTAATCTTATATCTTAACATCCTTTTCCCATATATTTACATTTAATGTAAAGCATTGTTTTTCTTAATTTAGATTTAGAACCTTATTGATTGTTAAATTCATTTTGATTTCAAGTAATCAAATATATTGCTGTTTTATATTTGTTGTAATTGATAGTATTTTAAAAAAATTCTAATTTGATAGTTTTGATTTATTCGTAGGCTGAAACTTCTTAATTATATAATTTATATTTTTGAAAAACAGATCCATAAAAATTTTCAACATTATTACTATAAGTGAAAAGTTAAAAAGAAAAAAAAATTAATTTTCATTAATATTTAATATATATATATTGAATTTTTAAAATAAAATAATAATTATGTTAAAAATTTATTGTTTTCTTGCAGAAATGCTTTTTATTGTATAGATATAGTAATTTCACATAACTGAATGAATAAATTATTATTTCTAATCATGGAACTAAAGCATTTAATCTTAATTAGAAATAAAGATTAAATGCTAATAATTTTGTTTTCTGTTTTGAATAAAAGATGCAAGTTTTGTTTTATAAATAGATGCAAATATTTGACTATTTTACTAACATATCTGCTTTAATTATGTATTATAAATAAATCAATAATACAATAATCAATATAAAATATATTCTGAAAAAATAATTGATGGAAAGGGAGTGGTGTGTATATTGTTCATCCAAAGAGAACATCCACCTAATCTATTATTTATGATTAATATAATAGGCTTTATATAATTGAAGCTGTGCAGTGAATAATATTTTCAATTAATAATGAAATCATATATATCAGGAATTATATTCTAATTATATTATTTTTAAATTTAAAATATAAAACTAGTAAGTTTTTTTTTATTACTGCAAACTTCATAGTTTATTCATTAAACTTGATCAAATCTTTACAGAAAATGTAATTCATTTTTTCAGAAAATGTTTAATGAATTCAATTATAAATACCAAAAAGCTCAGTTTTTTTTATAAATATCAAAAATCCAATTGATGAAAAATTTATAAAATTAAATATAATTATAATTTGTCAGTGCAGTAATATCAATTGAATTGGAGCCAGAAGAAACTTTTAAAACTTTAGTCTAATGATAAAATAATAGTAAGCACATGCATTTTTTTTATTCTGATTGTCAGAAAATTATCAAAAAAAATTTTTTTTTGAAAACTTAACAAATGTCAAAAATAGATCTTTAGGCATTTATTTTACAGGATATCCAATTAAAATAATAAGTAATTTAAAACTCTTCTCTCTCAAATTTTTAAAATTACTATGTAAGAAATAAAATTTGATTCTAATATTGACATAATTTCAATATGCTGCAGGATTATTTAATATATTTAGAATAATGCTGTAAATAAATTTATTATTACTTTATCTTCATTAAAATATTATCTAATCACACCAATAATAGAAAGTATCTATTTATATAATATGTATAACTGATATAAACAATATTATATATATATATATATATATATATATATAGTAAAGAAACACATAAAAATTAGACCTTTATATTTAACTTCCTTGATTATTATTTTTCTAAATTAAAAAAAAAATTCTTATCAACTTAAAAAATTAACTTTTTTAATATAGTTCAAAAAATAAATTTTGGTTAAAATTCCTTCATAATTGGATTTTTCTATGAATTGTAAGATAGTTTAAATATCTAATAGAAGAAACAAAAATACTTAAACAATAGACATTTATTCATGAAAATATTAATTTGTCTATAAATCATTGATTTCATTTAAAAATAAAAATTAGCACAATTTTAAATCATTCTTTAGATTTGTTATACTAACTTTATGCAATAAAAATATATTTGTTAATCAGTTTTTACATATGATAATTCTTATATTAAATCTCATCTAAAGTGTAATGCTGAAATGATTATTAATTTTCTTTGATATACATATATATTCTCTAAATTGTAAGATGAAAATGCAATATGTATAATTTATTTTATGATATGAAGGATTATCATATTCTTGATTTTGTTTTTAATAAATTAATTTTCTAAATTGTACACTAATTATTTCATAAAACAATTTCTTAAATCTTATTTTCAACTGTTTTATTAATGTTAAGTACTCTATTCATTTACAAAAATTTATTTATTGCCATATTTTATAACTCATCATTCAGTATCTAATAATATTTTTATAGAATTTGTTCTGAATAACATAACCATATTGTATGGTAAATTTATAGAGAATAATAGATTGGTAGACATAATCTACATTTAGTAACTAAAATTAATAAGAGTTTTTTTATATTTTTGTTATAAGATGACTTGTGTGCTGTAATTATAAAAAATGCTCTTTGATAAATTTAAATCCATTGAATTTATATATCAGATTAGTAATTAAAAATTTAGAAATATAAAGTACTAAATTGATATCCCAGATTTTTGTATAATAAATCTTTCAACATTGTGTAAGGCTTTAGATATGACAATTTATAAAAATTCACTTAATATATCTTTACTTTTATAATCTGATTTTTTTCTTGATAAAAAAAAATAGTCAAAATTTAATGTGTTAACAAAATAAAATAATAGTTTTGAAACTGAATACTTGTTTTGGTCATCTTTGCCTTTAAATTTAATAACACACTGTTAATAAAAATAAATATTCTAAAATATAAAAACAATGAAGTTAGAATTCCTTTATAAAATTAAGGTCTTTCCATTTATTCAAAAGAATTCCTTAAAATAACAGCAGCAATGGAAATGAATTCACTTCTTCAATTTTTTAATTCATCTTGTAGATTGTGCATTTTGTTGTCAGATGTCCCATTAGTTCAGTTTGAATGTTTTAAATTGAAATTTAAAAATGCTTTTGTAAAAAATAACAGATGAGCTGAAAAATTTGACCCTAAAATGGAAATGCATTTGTAAAAGAAATTTTTGAAATAGTAAATTGATTTTCAGTATTGTTGTCTCTCTAAAGAGTTTTGCCAAACCAAGAGTAAGATTTTTAATTTTTTATAATGAATTTGTTTTTCAGACTACTATATTTAAAAATATAGAAGATTTTATCAAACATATTATATATTGCCTTCCAATATTATAATCATAATGGCTATATTTGTTGTATTATTGATTTCTTCTTTCTTTTAGTGTATAATATTCTCAATACATTATTCATATATATATTCAGAGTTGATATACAATATTAAATATTACTTATAAATCCTGTAGTAATAAAAATCTTGATAAATAATGATAATTAAATAGGTTTATGTATTACACAATTAGCATTACTGTTTAAAAAATATTATTTATATTGATTTAATTGATGGAAGAATTTTATAGAAATAATTTATTATTAATAATGCAATATATATAAAATTATAAAAATATTGAATGTTTAAAGAAATTGATATATTAATACAAGTTATTTTATTTTTAGAAATTATCATAGCTGTCTGATGAGATGGGGAAATTGTTATCCAAGATATTTGGAAACAAGGAGATGAGAATTTTAATGTTAGGACTTGATGCTGCTGGAAAGACTAGTATCCTTGTTTTTATTTATTTAAGAAATTCATAGTTTTGTTGTAGCACTGATTAAATAGCTATGTAATAAAAAAAAATAATAATTTTAAAAACAATACTAAACATGTTAAAATTTAACAATATTGCAAAAATTTAGCTTTAAGTATGATGATAACTTTAATACAAGTAAACTAGAATATGAAATATACAATATCTTAAATTCATAATTTCGATAGTTAAATATTATATATAATCATTTTTTTCCAAATAAATCCATATAAAATAAATGTTTCAATAATTTATAATAGTACATTCTTATTTATATAAATCTTTTAGAAATTCTTAATCATGATAATTAGTACTTGATATTATTGAAAACAGTAATAAAGAACATGTAATATTTTCTACACATTCCTTATTAAGAATTTATTAATGGCATTTATTTATGCAAAATCGATGTTAAAATTTCAATAATAATGATATAGTAATGTTATTTTCATTTTATATTTACAGTTAGCCGTTTTTTATAACAGGAAAGGAGTTATCATTAATATTTAAACAGAATAATTTAAATTTCGGACTTCTTTTGTTCTTTAAAATTTAAACAGAAAAATGAGTGGTAATTATTTTAATAAAAGTAAAAGCTCTCTTTCAATTTAACAATTATTTTGAAAATTACTTCAGTTAAAAGAACTAAAAAAAAATTGTGCATATATACTTTTGTTGTTATAGTTAACATAAAAATTATCACTTTTGATATGAATGAAATTTAAGAATAATTGTATGCTTAATTACCTGTGATTATGAAATTTCTAATTGTTCTATATATTTATAATTTGCTTATAAATAACAACTTGAAGACATGTCTAAATATTTAATGTATAAATACAATATAAACAAATAAGCGGATTTTTGCTGGCATTTGTCCAGTTTATGAATATTAAATATATACATTTTACTTCCATTAGAAAATTTGGCAGGAAATCATCTTGTGTTGATACAGAATGCTTAGTATTAAATAAATCTAAAATTCAAAATAAATTTCAAATTTTCGTAAAAGATTTTAGCTGATTTAATATGTAAGAAATATCAAATGTTTTTAAATATTATATAATGTTTATATGTTAATTTCCTTGAACTATTTTAGCAATTCTTTATAAATTAAAATTAGGCCAATCAGTAACAACCATTCCAACTGTAGGATTTAATGTAGAGACAGTAACTTATAAAAATGTAAAATTTAATGTTTGGGTAAGTATTTATATAAACTAATGTATTATTTGATGAAATAAAATATTACTAAATTATATAATATCTATGTAAAGCTCAAAGAGTTATTAATCATATTAATGTTATGTTATCTATATTATCATCAAATACTTATAAGACATAAACATGGGATACAAAAGGTTATTCAAATATTTATAAGGAATCATTTAGAATTGCCATTTTGCTAATTAAAAGTATAGTATAAAGCTATCATTGATGTACTTTATTATTTTGCTTTGTTAGTTTTTATAAATTATTTTTATGAAGTAATACAAGATTTGATAGTGATTATATTATTTCACTAAAAAATGCCTTTTGTCAATAAAAAATAAAATCTAATGTTCTGCTAATATTTTAAAGTGATCTTAAAACCGTAAAAATAAAAAAAATACTATATAAACAATTAAAATCTGTAACAAGCAAAACTTATAATAGTTTATTTTTAAATTGCTCCAGATTTATATTTTGAATTGCTGAAAGTAATAATTCTTTGCTATTTTTTTTATTTTGCTCTATTTTCTAGTTTTTTTTCTTTTTTTCAGTTGTACATATTATTTTGAAAGCATATTAAAATTAACATTATATAAATTATTTTAAATATATTTTATTTAAAATTCAATGTTAATGTAAAAAATGAAAATATAACCATTTATTGAGGAATTGAAAAAATTTTCTGCAACTTTTTGATAAATTTTTACTGCCATTCATGCTTTCTTTAATAAACTTTATTCTTTTTGGATACATGGAAATTTTGTTCTGATTTGAGAATGAATTTTGAATATTAGTGATAAAAAAGTTGTTAAAATGAATAAAATATTATATCTGGATGATTTGTTCATCCATTTATAAAATTTTGTTGTACACAGATTGTAATGGATTTATAAATTTATGCTATATTCTTTTGCTACATTTTCACTTTTAAAATATGAAAACAAAATTCAAATTTATAAAATGATATATGGCCTCTAATTTAGGCCATATATCATATATTAAGCCTATAATTTTATTATATAATTGTCCAGCAGTTAGCAATGATATTGAATTATTAATTCATCTCTCATATATATCCTTTTGTTTTGATTAATTATTGTGTGATATCATAAGTATTAACCAACTTCTGAAAATTGAAGCACTCCTGAATGGAATTAGTAAACTTCATTTAATTAGTGATGATATAACTATTTGGAGTTAACTACTTAGGTTTTTGATATCTTTATACCATCATTTATCATAGATTAAAAAAAGAATTATTAGTAAATTGAATGAGAGAGTAAATCATAGGAATAATTAAAAAAAAAAAAAAACTGGATATGAGAGGACCAGTTTTCATCAATGTTGGATTTAAAAAGATATAAAGATCATTTAATTATGTTTAATCTTATAGACTCATATTACAAAATAAATGAATTTCAGAAATTTTGTGCAAGAAATGTATTAAAGAACCTGTTTTTCTTGTTTGTTAACAAATTAAGATAACATTTAAAGTGGCTCATTGACTTTACTAAAGGAAGTAAAATTCCAAGGATAAGTCATATTTAACTATAGTATAATAAACTTTTTTTGGCATTTAATTGAAATAGTTTTATTTATATGAATACTTAATTAAGTCATATTTTCATCAAGAGCAAAGATTATTATATTAAAAACTTTTACTATTATTCTCTTCAAGAATAGTTTTTTAATAATTTATTTTTCTTTATTATTTTAATATATATTACGATATTATATATATTAAACTTTAAAAATTTCATCTGTTAAACTAATAAAAAACAATCTTAAACATAAAAGCTGTAAAATTAATAAATATTTTGGCTTCAATTTTTTTATTTAGTTGAAAATATATTGAAATTATTATTATTTATTTGGCAGTTTGATAAACATAAGTAATTTTTAACATTTATTTAATAATTAGGATGTAGGTGGTCAAGATAAAATTCGACCATTATGGAGGCATTACTATACAGGGACTCAAGGATTAATATTTGTAGTAGATTGTGCAGATCGGGATAGAATTGATGAAGCCAGACAAGAACTGCATAGGATAATTAATGATAGAGAAATGAGAGATGCTATAATATTGGTTTTTGCTAACAAACAAGATTTACCGGATGGTGAGTTTATGCTTTATCTTATTATTATTATTAATGTACACCATATTAGTCTAATAATTACAGTACTGAGCAAAATGATATTATAGTATTTTAATAATAATTTAGCATAATTTATAAAGATATTTGCAGAACACACAATCAGTGAAATTGTATATTTTCAAATTAGTCATCTTTTATTAAGAATTTAATTTTATTGATTTCAGAATGATTTTAGTCATTCATCATATATTTAAATCTGTATGAATAGTTGATAAATCATGAAAATGAGAGTTTTAAATTATAAATTTTGATCTTCGTTTAAAAATTAACTGTAAATAAGATTATCATATTTGTTCATGTATAAGCCTGATTGCCCTCCTAATTCAGCCCTCATAGAATAGGAAAAAATTATATTAACTATTATATAAAAAACATTTATCATTTGAGATATATATAAGTCCTACTTACCATTGTTTCAGCTTGTGCTTTTACCAAAGTTGCATTATAAAATAATTAAATCAGCAAGTTGCTTTGAGTTGCAAAATTCTGCATTTGAGGAATTTTTATTCATTGGTATCATAGCAGTTTGCATTATATGGTTCAGTTATTACTTTCAGTACATTTGTACTTGATACTTAATGTTACAAAATATAAATACAAATCTGAAATCTATCAAAATATTATCAATTTTCTGAAAATGACAGTTGTATTTTGGAAGTTTTCTTACTGCTGTTAATACAACTAAATGCAAAAATATGGCATAATGAAAATTCGAGAGATAACAGTTAAATTAAAATATATTTATCAAATCTACAATGTGAAGTTCTTGATTCAGCTTTATATTATCAACATGAAAGCTCGATGGAGAAATATAAATAATAATTGCTGTGCTGATATGCATATCATGAAGAATACTCTTCTTCCTTCAGTAGCAATTTACAATGTATGGTTCATTTATTGGTTATCCCAGTAGGAAATGTGTGAAATGTACATGCTGCAGATGTGTCTTGCATATTTTCTTTGTTGAAATTAGTAGTGCTAGTATCCTATTTTCCATATTTCAATGGTTTTTCTTTTATGGAATATAATTTCTATTTTGCATTGTTTCAGTATGTGGCATTTTTTAAGAATGCATTTGATGTTAAATGGGATCTTGATAGATAGCAAAAATTAAAAATGAAATATTTAATATGAATATTTTACGATTATGATAAGGACAAACAATAAATTATTGTTATTGGTATTTATTATTTTGCTTTAGTAATATTTAAAAATTGCTAGAATTTGCAGTTGCATAATAATTACTATATTTATATCTAGCTCTAAAACTTAAATAGTTAGTTCTAAACTTTACATATCAATTTAATTAATAATGAAGTTAATTTTTATTGCTAATTAGAACATACACAATAAGGAACTGAAAATCCATCAACCAGGCAAAATACTGTGTGAAAGCAAAATTTATATATCTTACCTTCAAATATATTTTAGTTGTAATTTTTAAAATTTCAGAAAAGTTTAGTTTAGAAATGGTTAAATATATAATGAACTCCAAAGTAACTTCATATATAAATTAGGATTTTTCTGTTTAATGAAGTAATCTCATTATCAGTAGATTTGAAATAGTTTAAATCCATGATTACTATAAGAACAAAAATAGTGAAATTATAGTAATGAGTTTTGCTAATTAGCAGTTTTGTTGAAAGAAATGAATTCCTAACTAATATCACATTTTGAACTTAACATTTATAGTGTTAACACTTATTTTTTAAGTTCAACTTCATTATGAACCCAACATTTAATTACTTAATTTAAATTAAATAAATTTATATATTTAAGTTGACTGTTACTAGTTTCTAAAATACCATTCACTCATTTAGTGAAGTGAATGAATCTTTAATTCTGTAAGTCATTTTACTAGTTTACAAATACAGTCAATTCTGGATAGAGTGGATTTTGTTGTAGTGAATATATTTATCCCAATCCATATGTTTTTTTATATAAGCTAATAATTTCAGTTATTATTATAAACCTTTACTTTCATTTTAGTGAACACAAAAATGAAAATTCCAAGAAATAATGTCATTCTAACATCTTATTTTTAAAAAAATTCATTGTTTAATTCAGGGTTCACCATATGCCATCATTTCATACATTATATGATGAATCACTGTTGTTGTTAAAATAGCTTCCAAGTCCGAAAACGTTTTACACGAATAAAATTCTGCTTGCTTATCGTGCTTATTTGTGTTTTGAATTTAACTCAAAAGCAAGTTGATTGATGAAGCTTTTATGTTGTTAAAATAAAAAAGATTTTCAGTTTTATGTGTTAAAACATGCTGTGCCTAGATTGTTAAAATTATTTGAGATTGCAATAAAATGATTGATATGCAATTTACTAATATGTGTGTTAAAACAAGCATATAAAGCTTATTTTATCATTACAGATAATTTTCTTTGAGATTTATAATAAATACTATAATACTGATGAAGTTAAGCATATGTCTTAGTCACTTGAACACAGTGAAACCTGCCTAAAAACTCTAAATTTTATAAACACAATGGTAAACTAGGCTAATATGGTTTAATTTCAATGAAAAAATGAACTTTATGACAAAAATTAATAATCCTATAAATTTAAACAATTTTGTTATAAAAATTAACTGTTTGATCCATATTGAGCAATATTATTTTATTTTTGAAAAGATATGAATGAAAAATAAGATGCAGCAAGAATCAATTGGAGATGTAAATATCATACTAAGGTGTGGCATGATTTCAATTAGTGAAGGAAATATCACAGTTCCTAGAAGTTCATTATAACCAGAGCTCACAGTACATGCTGAGAATAAAATTTTGAAAATAACAAAATACATTTCACAATAAATTAAATCAATCATGCTTGTTAGTTGAATTTACTTAGTTATAAAAAGAATGTCACATTAAAATCAAAATTGATGTGTGACAGTCTTGATATTTGGAGCTGTGGAAAATAAGATTCTTCTGAAATGAACATCACAAATATTTTTCATTCATATTATGTAATAATAAAATTATAATGGACAATGTCAATAACATTTTAGATTTATAACCCCTAATTATATTTTGATATAATTTTTCTATAAGTTATTGCTAATTCTGTTAATTTATCATATTTAAGAAATATTAATAAATAATTCTTTTTCAGCAATGAAGCCTCATGAAATTCAAGAAAAGTTGGGACTTACTCGAATAAGGGATCGTAATTGGTATGTTCAACCATCTTGTGCAACTACTGGAGACGGTCTCTATGAAGGACTGACATGGTTAACATCCAATCACAAGTCCTGAAGACAATCTGAAATTATGTTCCATATTCACCATGTGAATCTTATTTTTCCCTTAGTCCCAATTCCTTATTTTTTCACAGCTTCATCTTATCATTCATACAATATGTATTTCAAACCCTTGGGGTTCATTGTCTTCCCGCTTGCCAGGAGGAATGTGGCTTTGCTGAGATGAAAATTTATCTTTGCCCCGAGTTAATTTGGAGAAATGGGCGAATGGAACATTACCTTGGAGAATGACACGCCCGCCACCGACATCATTCTGTATATAGTACGTTGGTATTGTCCATCGGGGGAAAAAAAATAACAAAGTATGACAGATCACATCTAATTCCAAATATTGAATTTGTAGCTGTGGTCTGCATGTCATATGTATGAATATATGCATACACAATTCCATTTAATTATCATTCATCTTGACCAAGTTTCATTTTTTGTTGAAATGTCTTATTTTTTCAAGTAATTTGATTATTTAAGTCTGCCCCATAGTTCAGATAAATGTCTAGAATCAATTTAGAAACTTTGGCAGCTTGTGTTATTGCCATGTCTTTTCAGCATCATCTAGTTGACTTTCAAACTTGAGTACCAATACATGAAACAGCAAGTGATATCCAGCAAAGAAAAACTGGACCAGTTAGTAAATTTAGTTGACAGTTGATAAAATAATCTAATTAGAAGCAACAAAGTCTAGTGTGCTTAAAACATAAGTTGGTTATTTTTATCTGGCTGTAGTTGTGCAATATATCATTTTGGTAAACCAAATAAGTTTTGATGCTTTGAAATGTTTATTTATGTATAAATATATGTTAATGGGTACATCTGTTGTTGAGACTTTGTATGAGTTTTAGTTCCAAATATGAATGTGATAATTAAGCACTAATTACAATTTTTGTCTACAAATTCATCTTTGTTACCGTTTCTTTTTAACACACTCTCTCTAGCAAGAAAAATGAAATCTCAATGTGACTGATCAAAAAAAAATCCAATAAAAGTTTTTGTTTATGAAAAAATTATTTGATGGTTGTTAGCAAAAGACTATTGATAACTTACAGTAATTATTGGTTGGGAAACTTTGTATAGCTGTCGATAAAAATGTTAATTAAAGAAAACTGGAAGTAAATGTTGTATTTGTATTTAGTATTCTACATTCTCCAAGAGAAAATACAGAACTTAACATTTCCTTAAAAATAAATCCTCATCTAATAATAATTTTCCAAACTGTCCTTTTCTATATGCTCTAATAAAATGATTTGCTGCTTCTTCAATGTTTGGTCTAAGTTTTCTCTCTCCATCTGCAATTAATAAAAAGATCAATTACATTTTAAATATTTAAAAATAAATTTTACTTCAGAAATTTTGATACTATGAAAGTTTCATAATTCACAATCGTGAATTTTATATTACGTACCACATGTCTTAACAATAAAAGTTTTCTTAAAGTTAACAGCCGTCTTCAAGAGAACTATTCTTATATCATCACAAGGTTCGTTCAATCCAAGATAGTCCACATAACTATAAAAATATAACTCAATATAAGTAATCAAAGGAATATTTTATAGTTTGTCAATAAATTGTTTCTAATTTGAATGTAACTCCAGCATATACTGCAAATGAGCCAAGTATAAGGTCTTTTTATTGTATTTGACAAGATATTGATATAATTCTCTTTCTCATTAAAGACTCTATAAAGAGGAAATATATAATTATTTTTAAGAAATGAATTCCAACATAAATCATTGATTTTGATTATAGTAATTGCAACTCTCTTCAGCAGAATTATAATGTAATATTGAAATAAGTATCTGATTTACAAAGATTTAAATCATCCAACTTACTTATATAGATACTTATGAAATTCACAGAAAACAAACCCATAAAAGTTTGTTTGGATTATTTATACTAAGGATTGAAAATTCAAATTGGGGTATTCTTATAATATGTAACTTATTTATCTTGTGTCATGTTCTGTATTTGCATAATATTCCCAGAACAAATTTATTAATGTAAGAAAATACATTTATACTGTATATTCTATATTGATTGACAACAAAAAAGTAACATAAAATTAGCATTTAAGTTGCAAATATTTTGAATCTCTTGTTATATATAAGCTATCTTGACTTAAACACCTAATTCAATCTATTGATCTAAGACAAGGACTCAATCCTGAATTCACTGTAGAAAGCTGAGCTTTCTCTACTAATTTATAGTGAAGACTGGATCAACAACATAGAAGTGTGATGCACTTCAGTTCTTGAGGATTAGGGTTCAATCCCAGATATTTTTTTTAAGAAAAGTCTAGGACTTAAAGAATAGATTTGGCTCATTATTTCATAATAGATCTCACTGAAGATGTAGGTAGGTCTTGATGAATGGTGGAATAGCAGTACTATGGTACAAAATCAACATAAATCTCACCACAGGTGTAGGTGGTTTCATTGACAAAACAATAAAAATTGTCTTTATTATTCAAATATTCAGAAGTTAAATCCACTCAAAGCCAATCCTGTAACTTAGCACAAGTCTGGCTCTAATCATTGTCATGTTGGAACACACCTTCCTCTTATGAGGTTCACCATTGCTAGATGCATATGGTCTGCAATGATGATACTCAGTCTCCAGCCTTCATGGTATGAATGACATCAATTACAGACCAAGGAAATCCCAGATTGTCACACTGCCGTCTCAGGTTTGCTGAATCTCGGTACAGTGGCTAGTCTATAAACATTGTGCTGATGTCACCATATTCTTATCGTTCATCAACTGTCTTTACTGGAAAAGAAATTCATTGGGCCAACACATTTTTTTCATTTGTTGTGGACCAATGGAAAAAAGTACTCATCTACTTTTGCCATTCCTGACACTATTTGAGGCACAGTTTTTGGTCAGTCAGGAATATTGAATGGGATATCTGCTTTTATATCCCAATGCATTATTCTATTGGAGATCAGTACTGAATTACCTTAATTGTAGATTGCAGTTGCAACAATATATCCTATCTGACTGGACAAGCTATGCTATCCTCCTCCCATTCAGATCGAACATCTTTGCTATTGCTACTTGTTATATACCTGCAGCACATCTGAATGAGAAGAGTTCTAGCTGTTTTGGTGATGGAGTATCCATCCTCTAAGCATCCACTATCATGTCTCTTTTCCAAGTCTATCAACTCATATTTTTTGGATATTCTGTTTATGTACAGTTTAAATATTTATTCATCCTGATTATAGGCTGCAAATATAAAAGGCTTGGATTTACTCAATATGAAAAATGCATGGGATAGTTCATATTATGTACAGGGTAGTAAAATGTTCCTATCTTTTTTGGCACTATTTGTATATATAAAATGAAATATGTCAGTGATGTAACAATAGATGACATCATAAATTAACAATGTCTGATGATTTTCGTTGCAATGATACATGTCATTGTGATCTCTCTGATGTTTTGTTTTATATCTGTGTTGGACAAATAATAAAACTGGATACTGTTTGGAAAATAGATGATTTTAGTTCTTTCTGGAATTATCTGTTGAAGTTTGCATACACAAATATTATTGCAATTAAAATGTATACATGTTTTTATTTTCTTAATAGAAAGTATTATGTAAATTTGATATTTGTAGTAATTATCAAATGCATCAAAATACTTACCTAAAATTCCCTTTCCTGTTTAGACAGAATAATAAGAAGTCAGCAAGAATATCACTTTCAATCAAGCCAGCTTTAATTGTATCTAAAAATAAAGTTACAGAAGTTTAATTTTTTCGTAATTATAAACATTATCATACTTATTTTGCATAACATCAAATTACTTAATGAAAGAAAATTAAGTTCATTAATATCTGAGCTTAATTTGCAAAATTACAAGTTTAATTTAGAAGTTGCAGTATTCATATTATATAAGATATAAAAATGCAATCATCTAACTACGCTTAAATATCACGTTATTTGGTACTAAGGATTTTATCTATTTGAAAAAAAAATATTAAGTTGGATAACTTATTGGTTGCATAATTTTAACTATGAAGGTGAATCAAAAAAGTAGATTTATAGATAGTCTAATTGGCTAAGTGTTCGGATGATAATCCAAAGATCCTGGTTTGACTCCAGGCCAAGGCAAATTTTTAATTTCAGGAAAATAGTAAAAATTATAGTTTAATAATTAAATAATAGATAGAGCCACCTTAGCCTAAATTTAAATGATTATCAGTCCAATAGATAGTAGCACTGTATCATAATAAACAAACATTAATTTGACAATTTAATTCAAAAGTAAGTTGCTGAGGGTATAATTTGGCTGATTTAATCTTCTAGTTAGATTGAATTATGAATAGCAAATTTATTTTAACTAAAGTGGCTTGTGACATATCAATATTTGTATATTAACATAACACCTTTTGCTTTGCTTTTCTATGCAATTGCCCAGTATAGTTATACATTTTATTCCAATTTAAGGGAAAGAAATTATGCTGATTGGTTTCTCAGTTACTGACACACGCTGCCCTTTTATTTTCACTTTGAAAGTGTTTACCCATAAGTGGTTTTTTTTTGTAAGCACAATCAGATGAAAATCTAAAAAGGTTAGATCTGAACAGTACGATATGGGTAATATTTTTGAAGTACACTCAATTTTGTTTTTACATGAATTTTTTTTACATGATTTTGATTTAACAAAAATTAAAAAAAATTAATTTTCTTTTTACAAAGCTCATCCAGAAAGTAAGTACCATTTGGGTATTAAAAAGATTAGCAATTTGTTTTCATTTGTATTTTATTACAAAAAATCTACACACCGTAAACTACTTTTCAACATATTCACCATGCGAATTAAGGCATGTGTGATATCTTAGCACTAATTGCAACATACCTGCTTCGTAGAATTTGGCCGCCTGTGATCTGAACCAGTTCTGGACATTTACCTTGATCTCATCATCACTTGCAAAGTTCAATTAATGCTATAGCTTACTGTGAGACATTGAAGAAGTTATGTATGCAATACAGAACAAAAGGCGTGGACTACTGACTTCTGGTATTGTTTTCGTGCATGACAATGTGCGACTGCATGCCGCACATGTAACGACAATGCTGCTTGATTCATTTCACTGTGAACAATTCTAACTCCATCCGTCTTCCATTTGTTTTCTCATCTCAAGAAATTTCTTGCTAGCCAGCACTTTGCAAGTGATGATGAGATCAAGGTAAATGTCCAGAACTGGTTCAGGTCGCAGGCGGCAAAATTCTACTAAGTGGGTATGTTGCAATTAGTGCCAAGATATGACACATGCCTTAATTTGCATGATGAATATGTCAAAAAGCAGTTTAAGGTGTATAGATTTTTCTGTAATCAAATACAAATGAAAACAAATTGCTAATCTTTTTTAATACCCAAACAGTACTTATTTTCTGGATTAGCTTTGTTAATCCAGAAAATAACAAAGTTAACAATATTAATAACAATGTTAAGTTGTTTTAACATGACTGACCCAAATTCTAAGAAAAAAAATTTTTCGTATTACACTTCTCATAACTTCACAATTGGTTGGGCTTTTACCTGATTGTGCTCCTTTAAATTCACAGTTTATATTTGTGGGAAATTTCCTGAATTATATTAAAAACAAAAGTTTCATTCTTTTTAAATGAGTTGTATTTTTTAAAACAATCAGAAAAACAATTTTTTATATTAAATATACTTCTCACATGTCCACAATCACTTCATACAATTTCACAATTGGTCGGAATTTTTTCTGATGATTCTCATTACATTTGCAACTTCTATTTGTGTGGAATTCCCCAAATTATATAATCCCAATACAAAATTTATTTTGTCTGAATTTTGAGTTTGGTGTTAATAAAAATTAAATTTATGCAAATATATAAATTTATTAATTTTGCCAAAAATCAACAATAAATGATAATTTATATAAAGGTCTAGTCATAACCGAACGAATTTAGTTACAATGATTAATAACTGAATTCATTCTTAGAATCACTGAAATATCAGCCATAGGAGACTAGTGCTAATTTTGTTCAAGAGATCATGGAATTTCACTAATGGAGGAAGAAGACTATAACAAAGATATTTCTATGATAGCAGTGATGATGATGTCTATGCAAACTTATACATTTATTGTCAGAAAGTGATAACGAATAAAATTTTACTGTGTGTAACTCAAATTAATTTGTATAATTTTTGTGTTCATGAATTGGTGACACTTTTCAAATGAAAATTTATTTTTGGAAAATAAATTTTTATTTGAAAAGAATCCTTTATAAAATAAAATGTGCAGTACATGAAAATAATAAGATTCTAACAAATTTTCATATGGCTGCTTGTATTATTTTTGCTGATTTTATAGATCTGGAGCTAATCTTCTAATTTTTCAAAGATGTTTCTGAAGAGTTTGTGTAAAAAAGTATAATGTATCTGTTGTGTAAAACAGAGTTGAGTGTATTAACATTTTTTAAAAAACTTTCTTATTTATAAAATAATTTTGAAATTAATCATAGTGTATTTTTCAATATTTTCATGTTTTTTTTTTTTTTTTTTATAAAATTTGATTCATAAATAATATTTTTTAATAATGATTATAAATAACAACAACAATATAAATTTGTCAGGAGATAAGAAAAAGTAAACATGATAGGCGTATCATACAATTTCCTCAAAAAACTTTCTGCCAGACCAAATATCCAAATAAAAAAAAAGTAATATTTGCAACAATGGCAAGGCATAAGATTTCTAAAAATGTCATAACTGAAAAAATTGGTTTGGTAGATTAGCAGATCATAATGGCACAAACAAACATTGCTATAATAATAATATAAGATTTTTTACAAATTTGATATTAGTTTAATTTTTTCAATTATCATCATGAAAGATTTGATAGCATAATATATATTTAAATAGAAATATTATAGATTATTCTCAATTCCAAAAAAATAATGAATTCAATTATTTTAATTTTACCTATCATTTTTGATGGGAATATTTATAAAGTAAGTAAATAACACTTCATTAAAGCCAAAAATAAGTAAAGTGAAATCATATTTATA
Source organism: Androctonus mauritanicus (assembly GCA_011317285.2). Taxonomy (NCBI): domain Eukaryota; kingdom Metazoa; phylum Arthropoda; class Arachnida; order Scorpiones; family Buthidae; genus Androctonus; species Androctonus mauritanicus. Next base: position 9,020 of record WUQG02406375.1, on the reverse strand, counting down.
CTTTGTTATTAAATAAGATTGTATTTTCAGGCAAAACCCAACTGTGAATCATTACTTGTATCATGCAATAAACTAAATAAGCACTTAAATTATTGTGCTAGCTTTATGTATAAATTAATCATATGATACAAAATAACAATGCTAAACATTCTCTATAGAAGAATAAACAATACTGAATAACTTCTGACTTGAATGATGGAAAAATAAAAATTAGGAATCTGCTTATGACTATCTTATGATAGGAAATGTTAATGATGATTAAATTTTTCAAAAAAATTTAAAATATTCTGTATACTGAGAAGTTTTATATTGTAGTTTGTTTATATTTAAGATTAATTAAATAACACCAAAACATAATCAAGATGTAATTGTTTATTTTTTTGAAGTTGTGTTGTAAAATAATTGCAACAATATTTTGCTTTGAGTCACAAAATTCTGCATTTGTATTGTTCAGGTAATCATATTTCCTTCAATATTAAAGAAGCTTGCATTATGTGGTTTGATTACTACTATTAATATATTTGAATACTTTGATGCTACAATAGGTAAACAAAATCAAAATCCATTATCCTTATACATTCATTATCTTTCTGACATTTATTTATTGCTGTTAGTGCAATAATAAAATGTATCAATGTAATGTGTCAAATATAATACAATAGTGTAAAATTTTCATTATACCATAAGCAGTTATATTAAATATGTTTTTAATTAATCCTAAGTAATTTATAAAGTTGTGAATAATTAGCACTAATTAATGCAAAAGTTGGCACATGAGGCAAGCAATTCCTAGATTAACTAAATACACTATTTTCTTACTTAATATCAAATATAGTAGTAAGTGACTCTACATCATCAACATGATGGCTAATAGATGAGATATGTACATTCTTATACCTTTGTTTTCTATACCATGAGATGTATTCCTCTTCCTTTAGTAGTAGCACACAATGTGTCATTCAGTTACTGCTCCTAATATGAAGTTATTACACTGTATATACTACTAATGAATTTTTATTTATTAAAAATAATAGTTCCTTATTTTCCATATTTCAATGATTTTTATAGAACTTATATTTTGATTTGCATTGTTTCAGCATGCATTGCATTTTTTAAAATGCAATGCATGCTGAAACAATGCAAATTAAATTATCTTCAATATTAAGTAGGGTCTGATACTTCAAAAAGATAACATATATCCATTTAAAATAGAAATTAAGTGTACAGAATTGATACATACTGAACTATAAAAGTTTTTTCCATAAAATTCTAAATTAATTTTTGATATTAACTTTTATTAGTTACATAATACATATATAACATCATCCTTTTGTCAAATGGACATTGGAAATTAACAATTTATTGACATGTTAGCATTATATTAGAAAAGTGTTATAGGAATATTTTCATTTTATGAACAATATTTTTAACTGTATATAAACATCTTGACATCATTTGTTTATAAAATTTTAAATTAAAATGAAATTATATAACATAAAAAGCTTTTTAATTAATAATAATAATAACATACCACAAAGGGCTAATTTAAAAGCAACTTCAATATTTTTAATTGATGGCATCATAATACCAGGTGTATCCAACAAATAAATTAAAGGATCTTCATTTATCTGAAAAATAAAAATTATAATATCTGACAATAATTAAAAAAAATCAAACCGACAAGAAAATATAACCGAATTCTCACTTACTCTTACAGTTGAGCTGATAATGAAATCTTATTTACAAATAAAATGTTTTTATCTCATTAATATAGTAGAACCCCATTTATGTATTTCTCACTTCTATGTTTTTCACATTTGTACATTGTGTTTTGTATACTCTTTCGATTTTGCATGCAAAACCACCCCACTTGCACATTTTCCATTTATACATTTTTGCATTTGTATGCTATTATTTTTATTCCCCAGAGTCGTTTCATCGCACTTACACACAAAATCCAAGAAATCTTTGCAAAATTTTTTTGACAAAGGAATAATTTGTTATATTGTACACTACATTATCTTAGGAAATAGAAAGTAGAGTGAATACAAAAGTAAAAGTAAAATCAAAACTTATCCCACGAATTTTTTTACTAATGTTATGTAACATTATGTTACACTGGAACTAACACAATGTTACATAAGATCAAAAAACATTAGTGATGACAAGATGTGTACAGTAGTTGCATATGAAGGCTTGATCTATGAACGTAATATTGCATTCAAAAAACAAACTACAATTGATTTTTTCGTTATGCCAAAATAACTGTATTTGCCCATCATCATTAATTAAATTTCTTAATTTTAAATTTTAATATATGGAAAAACATATGTAATACAGTATGTAATTTAACTTTTTTAAATTTTAATTTTTAATGTTAATCTCACTTGTACATAATTTTTATCAACCCCTTCAAAAACGTATAAACTGGTTCTACTATAGAATTCATCTATTATCTAATGTATGAATCATAAAAGAGGACTTGAGGATTAAATAATGTTTTAAACTATCTTTTGCTAATGACTTGCCATATTTCTGACAGACTGTTTTTTTTTTATCATGGTTTCCTATACTTTTCTCATTTTGGTTTACATTGTTCAAAAAGTTGAACATTTCAGTACTCATTCTGTCACTCTTTTCTATAAAAAGATAGTTTAATTTTGATTAAATTATTTTGTTTTTTATTTTTTCAAATAATTAAAATTGTAATTTACTTTTAAATACTAAATGATCCTAATGATGATGATAATTTATATTTATTATTAATTAATCAATTCCTAGTATCTGAATGTATTTAATAATTATAATTTTTTTCAGGATTCATATATGCTTAGATATTTTCAATATTTGAATGAATTTTTATCTGTTGGTCCTCCTGTTTATTTTGTAATTACTGCTGGGTACAATTACTCAAATGAATTTTCTCAAAACAAAATATGTGCTAGTCATAAATGTGACGATGATTCAATAATGGCTCAACTGAAATGGATGGCAGATAGAAGTAATAGGTAAGTAAATCTTTAATATTCCAAGAAATAAATGCATTAATGATGAATCTTAAATTGAAAAATATGTAATTTAAACCTCTTATTGCAAATATTAAATAAAAATAAACTATAAACCGAATAAGTTAATAGTAATAATGGCAATTATAACCATGATTTTCTGTGCAGTATTTGTAAATGCAATATTTACAATATTTGTAAAAGTAATCCGTTGTTAAATCAGAGTATTGCAATAATTGACTAGGAATGTTATTTTGTATGAATTGGTTTATTGTCGCAGAGTTCTAAGATGTTTATTTTGGTTAAAGGGCTTACAGGAAGTGCAGATATAAATCATATGCTTCTTTTACTATTGATGATTTTCACATAATATAATGTTTATATGTAATTCAGTTTTTTAGGGTAGTGGCTATGTTTTTGTATGATGATATTAATTGCATCTAAATTGTTGTCTAGTTATAACAGTAATAATAAGGTTGTTTTTTGAGAATTGTTGAGTTTTCTCAAAAATATATACAAAAGGGTAGCCTTCTGCTTGCAGTTTTGTTGTTTTTAGGAAACTGAACACACTGATTGGTTCCCTGATTTGGATAGATGTGGAAGGATAAAGTGAAACTTCTTTGAGCTGTATTTCAACTAAGGCAGGCTATGTGGGTAGCTGAAAACATTTTTGAATAAGCAATTTATCTTATTTGGCTTATAGTTTATTTTTATTGAAAAATATCTCTAAAACTAGTGGTGCCCAACCTTTTAGGAAGCAGTGCCACTCTAAAGATTGAAAATGCTATGCATACCACTTTTCAAAGGTGATTTACACAAAAAAATAGGTTATTTATTATTATTTTTTATTAATCACAAGCATAAGATCACATTTCTTGCAAAATCAATTAGAAATTATACAATTAATGGAATTTTTGTATTTGTATATTGTGCACAAGATTATCTCTATTTGGATTCAAGTTAGTAGTACTGCAAAGTAATACAGTAAAACTTCGATCTAGCATTCGTCGATCTAACGTTTTCTTCGATCTAACATTCTTTTTCTCCGGTCCCGGCAAAAAATAGGGGAAAATAACATTAAAATGTTTCAGTCTAACGTTTTTCGATCTAACGTTATCTTCTGTCTAACGTTCAAATTTTCTGGTCACAATATCACTAAACTCATATAAATAATATTCAATGTAACGTTTGACAGAATTATTATTACGTCCCGTCCTCTCACACGTCCTCAAAAGTTTCCCATGGGAAATATATATATCGGTACAACATAGCGCCAATTGTCGCAATGCATATGGCTTACAGCCAATAACCCGCACATTTTCTAAATTTTTGGTTGTAAATTTCAATAGTAGTTTCTTCATATTGCAAAATTTTGCAAGTCCACGTTACCTATATATGTACGTCTTTTTTATTTTGCCATTTCCCGATCGAACGTTTCACTCAATTTAATGTTTTTTTTCGCCGTCCCCTTGGAAAACGTTAGATCGAAGTTTTACTGTAATAACAATATTGAATAATAATTAATTTATCTGATATATTATATGTTGATTTAGTAAATCTTCAAGATTCATAATTAAAACATTCACGTTTTTTCAATAAAAGATTTTTCTAAATACAAATGTCAATTTTTTGTTGTTTTTCCTAACATTTAAGTGAATAAAAAATCAATATTGTTCTTAAAAGACTTTGATACCTCATTCTTCATATTGTTATTTCATTTTTATTACAGTGAAAATTGAGAAGAATGGAATATCAATATCTTGCCTTTTATTGTCTCTTTTTTATCATATTTTATATTACAGCTTTCTTTCAATTTATGAAATTTTAAATAGTGGATATACAAATTTATTTTTGTGTTTTTGGTATACAAAACTTTTATGACAATAATCTGCATAAAATAAAAGTTTGATTAGATGTAAAATTAATAATACAATTTATTAATATTTTAATCAAATATATTAATATATCACTAGCAGAGTGTGCCTGGCATTGTCTGGACATAGCTTGAAAATATATACAATATATTAGAAAATTTATTATTATTATTTGCATGTTGATTTCTTCTACAATGAGTTATTCAGTTGTTCTTTAATACAGCCTTCATAATTTCCAGAAGATTTGCAAAATTATGAGTCTACATGTCTTTCCAATCTTTGATTTGAAAAGGATTTACTTGGAGAACATTAAAATTTGTTAAGCTGTGATGTTGTGTACTATACCTATCAAAAATTGATTATTTTACTGATCTTGTTTGTATTGTCCCTAGGAAGAATTTTTTAATTGGAAAACAATTTCATGCATTGATTTCATATGTTATTTCAAATCTCATGCTTATTGAAATGCTATATTATCATCAGACTTGTAACATTGGAGATGCTATATTCTGATCAAACTTGGGTAAAATTTGGAATTAGTTGGCTGATCATAATGACATCACATAGCTGCAGTAATGAAGTCACAGTGATCTCACTCCATTATTATGTCATTGTCAGGACTGGAGGAAGAGTTGTCAGTATCCTTATGCAAAATCATAATTGATGCCCTTCTCTCAAAAAAGAAAACAAATTCTATGTGATTTTATATATTTTTTAATATTTAATATAGTACATTGAGATATATATATAAATAGCATGCATAGTAATAGTAAAATGGACTGTTCCATTTTTGCATCACATAGCAACATGATGTGAAATATGGATTGTGTAAACTCAGCATAAGAATATCATAATAGAAAAACTGAGAATATCATAAGAGAAAAAAAAATTGTAGGAAATTATAATTGACGAATTGCATTTCAAGAAGTGATTGTTTATTTTAATATATTTATATTTCCTTGTTTTGTAGAAATAATGAATCAAATCACATTAATTAATATTTGAAACATAACAAAAATGTATTTTTAATTTTGCACTGTTATGGCACCCCCTCTTGTATTGGTGCCCTCATGCCTTGCTTACCATCTTCTTTGGCCCTAGTCATTGTGATATCATATAACAATTACATTTTGTGAAATATCCATTGTTGCATCATCACAATATCACATCGGTGCAACTGTGATGTCATCCTGAATTTGAACATGACATCAAAAAATTTGAATGAAGACATTTTTACTGCTACCCCAAAATACTTCATTCCCAGGGTGATTTCAACAGAAGGTAGCTTATGTTACTTATAGGCTGTGGAAAATCTCTATGCAAAGTTTGATCCCAGAGGATCAAATGTGTGGGAGCTTTTGCAGAACTGACAAAGAAACAAACATTACATTTTATATATATATCTAGATTAATTTCAATATAAAGCAAAACTTTTTTCAAGAAAAGAAATAATATAGTTAAGGTTTGGCTTTTATTGAGCAATAAAGTTCTAATTATAATGTGAAGTTTATTTTTTTACAAAATTCCACTATTTCATAAAATTTTGCTAACAATTAAGACTATAATGTAATGTATAATGTATGATTTATAAAATATTGTAAAAAACTGCTAAAACACTAACTTATGTGATATAAAAGCACTCAAAGCAGTTGTGTTAATAAGTTATTTATTAAAATATCGTAGTACTTTCAGTCGATTACGCTTCAACTATCTTCAGTGTACAATTCAAATCAATCGAACAAGAACTTCAAATACATTCACGTAATTACAAACTATAAACGAAATTATCAAAACACAGTATCTAGACAACTATGTCCAGTGTTAACATATATAAACACTAAAAGAGTAAATAAATAATTATAAAAATCATATAAAAATTACACAAGATATAAACAGATCTGAAAACGTGAATATGTATGATTTATGAAGAATTTTTTTAATGACTTTATTTATTATTGTTATTTAGGGCATTTAATGAACTATTAAGATTGCAATAACTATTAAGTTTTACTTATTGACATTAGTAAAAATTGAATTTTTAATTATTAATTTGAACAAATGATTGTGAAAATACTATATTTTTCCAAAAATAATTAATATGTACAAATAATAATCAAGTTTTTCTTTTTGCCTATTTAACAACTAGAATATTTCAAACAGTTCCATTGGCAGGTTATCAAAAAACAACTTAATTACGTACAGAAATGTTATTGATCTCTTTATGATCATTTTAGCTTACATTATATAAACAGATGCTAGTCAAACATTACACATTCTATTTCAAAACACAAAAATTAATGAAAAAGGTGGCAACAATAAAGCAGTCACAAGTATAAACCTTCATTGTAAATAATTATCATTATAAGTACAAATCATTTTAAGTTAAGGATCTCTCATATATTTGTATTTAATTTCTAATATTATATATCATTTTTGGTAATCTTATTTAGTTTTATAAAATAACTTTTTGCAGTAAAGATGATTATCTGATAAGAGTAACAAAATGCATTAAACAAAAATCTGAATTATGTTGTATATGCTTTTTAGCATAAAGAATTTTTCAAGTTAAAAAAAAAAGGTATAGTAAGTTTTGTATACAGGGTGCTCACGTTTCTGTGGACCAGGCATTTTTCTCGAAAACTATCAGGTATACACGAAAACTGTAAAACATGTACTCTGTTACATTTTCCTTCCAAATTTCAGTCCATCATCAATATTTTTTCTGTGCATCCTCTTGCGCAGCACATGCTTCAACTTTGTTTTTTCGAATGGAAGTGTATTATTTTTCTAACAGAATCTGATTCTGCCAATTTTTGTGCAATTTTCGTGGTAAAATTATTTTCCTGTGGCCAATATTTTCAGAGATATTTAGGACTAAAGGAACCATTCAGAAAGGCTAATTTGTTGTCCACATTTCTATGGACCAGGCATTTCTCTCAATTAATGTCTACATATTTTATCCAATAATGAAGAAAACTTAAGAAGGCTTATGACTATAATTCCCTATTTCCTAAAAAATGTTTCAAGGTATAAAATTATTGGAGAATCAATTTAATTTTTTTTTCATATTATGATAATACTTTACACTGAATCAAGAATCTGTCTATCGTCTTTTATATTACCAGCCACCAAAGTTAGGAATAAACAAATTATTTAGAATATGTGAAACCATATCACAGATTGTTTATACAGTATTTAACTGTCATTAAGTATACAATGCTATCATATAAATTTCTAATAAAAATCATATATCTTAACTTTAAATCATTTCTATAGAAATTGTTATAACTTATTGTAGAAATTTTTCATGTTGAGAACTGTAAATTTCACTTTCTAAATGTTAGTGCCAAGTGAGAATATGATATTTTCAGCTCTTCTGTTTAAAATATTCAATGTTAGGATTATGATGGGCACTAGAATGCAACACTGCTTAATAATTACCCTGTGAAAAGTGATGCAAAAAAATTAAAATTTTTTCTCGGGTTGTTCTGTAAGATCGAAAATGATGTAAACATGTCAAAACGCAATTTTACTTTTATAGGACATCCTGTATAAATTATTTATATTATGAATAATTATTAAGATGAAATTAATTTATCTATAGAGGGTATTAAAAATGGCATTACTGAGAAAAAATGGAGAAATTTACAAAAAACACTAGAACTGACAATATCATAGGTTAAATATCAGATTTTTAAGCAAGTAAAATTAACTACAAAGAAAATAATTCCATTTGCTCCGACAGATAACGATTTTTCCTGGGATTGGTGACAGAACTGTCAGGATTTTATTTTTATGATTCAGGGGTTATTGGGAGATCTGGTGAACCCTGACCTTCTTAATGTCAGTGATGTATTTTCTTTGTAGTTAATTTTTCTTGCCATTGAAAAAATATATGAATATTTATTCTTTATTTTTTTCTTTATTTAAATTTTCTTTATTTTTTTAATTCTGTTCTAATTTAATTTTTAAATTTTATGAAAAATAAAACTTTGTTGGTAAAATTTGTCTATTATTTATAACTTTATGATTTTTAATGCAAATAAGTGCAAAATACATAAAGACATCATAGAATATTACTTTAAAATATTACAAAATTTTACTACTATACAGTTTAATATTGCAATACAATAAATTGTAA
>WUQG02406364.1:0-16803 GCA_011317285.2 Androctonus mauritanicus | reverse complement strand
CTGTCAACTGGTTATTTCTTTCCTGAAATAAAAGATTTTTTCTATCTAGTGGTGTGTTGATTTTTATGTCTAGATATCAGTTACTATGCTAGAGCAACATGGTCTAAACTGTACTTGCTGTTAGGGCCTGATATTTCAACTTTAGATGAGTGCACAAGAAATTTTTCAACTCTGTGGACTCCCATATTATATAGGGTAGAAGAAAAGTCTGTATCACTCCAAAAAACTTGATAACTATGAGAGATTTCAAAAATCTGTTAATGCCAACAAATAGGAAATTATGGGTGGGCTACCTGATGAACTTCAAATGAGCTTATTATGCAAATGAGGTCACTTGCAAATCCTATCTCATAAACCATAACAGATAGGGAAAAATTTCCAATTACAAACTTGTTCAGCATTCAATTCTGAAAATTTTAAAAAACTTCATCAAAATCAGATGAAAGTTCATCCAAAAATGAAACAAAAACATTTTTACATGCAAAGGGGTGGCACTTATTTCTGACATTTAAATAACTTATCAACACCAAAACATAATACCTCAAATGAATAAACTGAAAACACAGAGCCTAATCAACAAAAAATAATCAAGGATGTGTTCAAAATATCCTTCACCAGCACCCAAGTACAGTTGAGCGTGATGTTAGATGGAGTTCTTCACAGCCTTAAGAATATCAATAGAAATCTCTGCACATCAGTAATAATGCAGTTTTGAAGATCCTCTACTGTTATTATGCAAGAATGCAGTTTTGAAGATCCTCTACCGTTATTATGCAAGAATGAAAGTTATTGTGGCTTCATCAGTTGCTATTTGTGGGTGATCTGATCTTGGGCATATCAAGGAATGATTGATCTCAGCAAGAACATACGATAGATCTAAATGATAAAATCAAGCTGCAGCAGCAACATTTCCATTAGCAGCATCATAGCATGTGACCTTGGGAGCCATTTCATTAAGTGTGTGCTCAGCTATTGTACTATATATATACACATTGAATTATGCATATGTGAATGTGGCTTTTTATGCCAATTGATCAGGAAGACAATGCTGTTGTGAAAACCTGCAGAAATTTCTAGAATCAGATGTGGAAGAGAAGAGCATGTGACATAATTTGCATGTAAAAATATTTTTGTTTCCTTTTTGAGTGAACTATTCATTCAATTTTGATATAATTTTTTGTATAGTGTTTAGAACTGAAAGCTGAACAAGTTTGTAATTGGAAATTTTTCCCTATCTGTTATGATTTGATATAATTTTAAAAATCTATTAATGCCAAAAAATGGAAGTCATAGGTGGACTATTGATACTGACCTTCAAATGAGGACATTTGCAAATTCTATCATAGTTATCAAGTAATTTGGAGGAGTACAGATGTTCTTCTACTGTGTCTATATCAGGACTATATATAATGTGCAAAATCTCCATTATTTATTAAATAGCAAAAATGGCATGTTGTAAATCCTCTTATATCAAAGAAGAAAGCTCTTCATATTTGAATTTCACTCATTATTTCCAAAATTTTCTAGTATTTTTGACCATTATTTCCAAATCTTTTTCTAGATAAATTTTCTTATAATGTGAATATTTATCTACAAAAAATGAATAGAAAATCTTTTAAATGCTAATAACAAAGCAAACATGATGGCAGACATTGATACATGCTCATTTTTTTGCTGATACTCAGATATATTAGTGTGTTGTTCTCTTTATAAAATAGGTCATGGATTTATTATGTTTATCTGTAATTTATTAAATTCAAACAAGTTCAATGACTTAAAGACAAACTGACAGTGTTAACAGGAAACTAAAAGACTTCTTACTAAAGTCTAAATAAAAGGACCAACAAGCACATTTACTAAGATAAAATGTTTTTGGTTAACTGAAGCAGGCTATGTGGATAACCAAAAAATTTTTTTAATTAAATAGTTTATCTTACTGAATATGCTTGTTGGTTCTTTTATTTAGTTTTTATGATAGGAAACATTTGTCATGTATATGTATTAGTATACTATAAATATTACATTACTTTTTAGGTGACTATTTTTGTACATAATTTAGAAATATCAGACAGTCATCATTATTGAACCTTCACTCTCTTATTATTCTATTCATATGAGTGTTTACTTTATGGATAGTTTTTAACATTTTGTTGTGTTTTTTCTTAAATTTACAATATGACCTTATATCCAAAGGGGATAGATTCCAAGTATTTCCATGATTATCTGAAACTGCAGATAGTGGCAAACACTATATGGTATATATGCTGTATATATCTATAATAAGTCAATTTATAAATTATGCACAATAGCTAATAATAAAATATAACAATTATAATAAAAGTTAGGTGAATGTGGTCTTTCTTTCTCATTCTAAAATATTATTCTGTACTCGCCCTTTTTTCTTCTTCTTTTGATGATTACACAAATGCTTGTGTGAAATGAGAAAATGAGCTATGAATGTTTACTGTGTTTCTAGATTTTTTATTTGATTTTTTTTGGACCACAGTTAAATGTTTCAAAAAAAAAAATCAAATCAATATCATATTTTGTTCTCAATTACTATTTCATTCTCTATCGTGTATATTACAATATATCAATGCATATATATTTATTTAAATAATTTATGCAATACATGCATAAATTATTTTTGATCAAATGTGTATGATTATCTATAACTTGATCAGTTAGCAGATATTCCATGATGATTTTGCACTCATTATGATACTGAATTTGTGCTTCCAGAAATTATGTTGATTTGATTTTGTTATATCTATAATAGTAAATTTTCTTTGCTTGTTTAACTTAGCTATTCTTTCTTTTAACTTGTTATTTGAATTAATACTTCTGTAGTGATACAAAACAAAAAAATTTTTTCTTATAATTTTCTCTTAATTCATGAAGACAATTGTATAAGTAAAGGCCTTTTTAATAATTTCTTTTATTTTGTAACAAATAATTTTGAAAATAAAAGAAAAATTTGTAATCTGAATCACTTGATGTGAATAATTTCAAATAGATCATATAAAATTTATTATAAATCATCAATCATAACTTTCATTTCATTTTTATTCTTAAATTTATAATGATTTAAACTTTCAAATTTATCTCAAATAATAATAATTTCTCAAAACTTTTAAATATTTATATTTATTAAAATTCTTGATTCATATATATGAGAAAATATATTCTTTTCTCATATTATGTATTTTTTTATATCTATTTTTTAACATGTAATTTTTTTCAATAAATTTCAAATTATTCTAGGAGCCCCACGGTTACTTCAAGCTATATCGAAAGATCAAATCATTCCCTTTTTGAATGTATTTTCTGTCAGTTCTTCTAGAAATGAACCTACACGAGCACTTTTTTTAACTTTGGCTATTTGTGAAATTGGCATTCTTATTGGAAATTTAGATTATATAGCACCAATACTTACTATGTAAGTCAATTAACAAATTGTTTTAATTAAAATTTTTCAACTTTTATATAAATTCAAGTTTTAATTTTTAGGTTTTTTCTAATGTGTTACATGTTTGTTAATTTGGCATGTACTCTACAGAGTTTATTAAGAGCACCTAATTGGCGTCCAAGATTTAGATATTATCATTGGTAATTATTTTATTATTTAACTCAAAGATATTTTTTGAATAATACTTTTTAAAATTATTTTTAATTATTAATTAAATAGTAATATTTAAATTTCAGTTGATTGAAATATGAGCTATATAATAAAATTAAAATTTTGTTTACATAAACTATAAATGAACAATACTTAAAGTACATAATTTTTTTTTCAGGTCTTTATCATTAGTTGGAGTTGCTCTTTGTTTAGTTGTGATGTTTCTTAGTAGTTGGTATTATGCTTTAGCTGCAATGGCTATTGCTGGCTGTATTTACAAATATATTGAATATAGAGGGTAAAATAATATTTATTTATCATTTGAAATTTAAAATTTAAGACATCTAAAAAATTTTAATTTTCATTTCTCTATTTAAAAATAAAAATTCTGGTGATTATTTACTATGATACCTACCAAGCATCACTACAACACTGATGTCCAAAACTTAAGGATGAGTTTAAAATCCAAAGAATGTGTAGATTAATTTCATCAAATCACAAGATATTATGTAGTATAGATGTAGCATGATATAGTAACTTAATTCTTATATGCAGCCTCCACAGTCAGTTGCTATTTGCAACATATCAGAATTATGGGAATATATATGCAAGAGATAGCATTGTGTCTACTGTTATAAGTATAGCATTTGAGATAATTGCATTAATGAGGAAATTGATGATATATAAAAGTTTTACTATTACACATTGACAGCATCTGGATGATTTTACCTGGAATTGAATCACTAGAAACTTAGAAGACTAGACAATAACCAATGAGGCAAGAGAGTTTTGAGATCATCTACAGATTTTGTCTCCCATCCATGATTGATGGTTAGGAACAACTGGAACTATTATGAAATGGTTTGTAGGAGGTTGTCTTTGGGTTTCAAACTGATTACCAATATCTTGTCATAATGATAAAATGCAATATACGAAGTAGATGTGGTACTTGTTATTGTGTTAAATGTGGTACTTGAAGTTAGATGTGTACTTGATTGTTGTGATACTTGATTGAAGTTAGATGTGGTACTTTATATTGCATTTTACCTATACTTGTATATACACATACAACAAGTACATACACATACAAGTACATACAACAACTGTATGTACTTGTATGTGTATATACAAGTATAGGTATTCAATACTTCAGCAAACTATAGCCAGACATTAACATGCAAGAAGATTATACACTCACAAATCTGTATTATATGTTCCATTAACCAAGATTCATAACAGAAATCTATCAGGAATTTCTTATAAAGAACTGCACAACTAAATAATGAGGTACTTTTTACATACAATAATATTATTTCAATCTCTCCATTGATTCAGGTTTGAACATATGTATTACAGATACTATAGAATGGAACAAATGTATGGTGGGATTTTGTGGGCTGGCATAATGTTATCTACCAATGATGTACCAAACTATAGTACTGGATGGGAGGTTATAAACAACAAATATTATTAGTGATGCTATCCTTTATCATATTCATTTGTTGTTTGGTTGAGGAATTTATTTTTATAGACGATAATGCCTACCCCTCTTTATATAGCAACAGCAACTGTAATTAAGTGTTTTTGTGTCCAGAGCAAATTAATTTTATATACTCCTAAAAATGGGGTAAACATATTTTTATGCCCCCAAAATATTTTTGTTAAATTGAAAGATTTATTTTGCACTCTTGTATTTTTTTGTTACCAGATTGGGTGAGCATTCATTTCATCCTTGTTAGGTTGCACAGCAGCTGTAGAGAAGCTGTTGGAAAATGAGGATATTCATGAATAGACTGATCAATATAATTTTCAGATCTTAATCCTCCTTCAAGTATGAGATGTCTTGAAGAGATCTATAACTGGAATAGCATTTGCAACCAGGCACCATTCTACTATTTATCAGATCTTGAAGGAGTGGAACATTTTTGAATTGAAATTAATGATGAAATTAATTTATATCATAGAATTTTAATTTTTACAAGCAATTGCATAGATGAAAAGTTGTTTATTTTATATTTTTCTTTTATTCCAATCAAAATTATCTATTTTTTGGACACTTATTATCTGAATAATCTAATTTTGTATAATTTATTTGACTGAGAAAAATTCATAATCCTAATGTTAATTTCAGAGCTGAAAAAGAATGGGGTGATGGTATACATGGTCTTGCACTTTCAGCAGCACGTTACAGTTTATTGAAATTAGAAGAGGGTCCACCACATACAAAAAATTGGAGACCTCAAGTATTGGTTCTTTGTAAATTAGATGATGAATTAAATCCTAAATATCGAAAATTGTTCACTTTTGCCTCACAGTTAAAAGCAGGTTAGTTTTTAAATATTTTTTTTATAAAATATATAAAGATGTATTCTGATTAAAATAAATAATTTGAACTAAGGTTTTTCTATGTAATCTGAATTTTATGTATGTCAGAAAAATAATTTTTTAATAAATAATCTGAATAAAAAATTCCTGAACTGATAGAAATACATCTAACCATTGATTTGCATAGTACTCAAATTGCACAATTCTGATTTTGCATTGTCAAAAACTCCTACAAATCTTTGTTTTATATAGTATGATTTCTGTTTAATATGATTTAAGATAGAGCTCACAATACTAGTCAAAATCTTTATGCTGGCATTCTGGTATTTTTAATTTATGAAACCAGATCCTATAAATATTGGATATAATATAGGTTAATAATAACCCATATAATATCCTATAATATAATATGGATTATTATTATTATATATTATTAATAACCCATATTAATACTGATATTCCAAAAACAAACATTTTTCAATAAATTTTGATCATGATTAGCATAATGCTTTAAACCTAACTTTTATAACATTAATAAATGATGTATTCTGACAAAAAAAATTATTAAAAATATAGTTTTGAAAAAACAAAAATATATATTTACTAGCTAAAAATACCTGACGTTGCCAAGTTTTTGTTTATAAATCACATAGTAAAAATAATTATTGAAAAATAATCAACATCTTACAATATATCGTATATATAATCATACAATAAACAATGCTCCAAAATCAGTATTATTTTTCTCTTGTTATTGTTTGTTTATATTTCCTTTAAAAATTAAATAAATAAATTTTCAAAATTTATTCCTATATGAAAACACTTGTATTAAATAAATAGAAATATCTTTTATTATACAACAAAAAATCAAACACGTTTGGCCCTTTGTTGCATAGTATAGTGGTGTTAAACCGACGGTTCACAAATCAATTTTGTACAGCCCACGAAGATATTTTAGCAATTTGTTTAAATACATATTACAGTTGGAAAATTATTACAATTTAATGTTAATAAAATAACAATCTAAAGTTTTAAAGTGTACTGTACTCAATTTATGCTGTGCTATCAGTAAAATATTTTCCTTTCACTGTAACATATATATAATAAACACTTTGCTTTACGTATATAACAATCAAAAGTCCAGCATAAAACTGGACTTTTGATTGTTATATACGTAAAGCAACTGTGTTATATATATATGCTGTAGTAACTGTGATCACGTATAGCTGTGTTATATACGTGATCACAGTTACTACAGCATAATTTGGAATTTATGCTGTAGTAACTGTGTTTCTGATGTAATTGGTACTGAAGAGGGACAGTTATGTCCGAAAACGTTTTACCAGATTAAAATTGAATTTCTTTGCTGTAGTGCTGGACTTTTGATTGTTATATGCGTAAAGCAAAGTGTTTATTATATATGTTACTTGAGAAATATCTTTATATATATAACTGAAATACTGAAGAGTTGCAAAACTTTGACTTCTTAATATAAAACAAAAAAAATGTGATCAGTGTTAAATTATTTAAATAAAAGAAAAATACATTAAAAAAATTCATTATGATATCAAACTTTATATGATCAATGGGATCAACATTCCTATAAATAAACAAAGAATACAATATAAAATCTGAGAATAAAGGTTACTAATTTTGAAAAATATCTCATTATGCTGTGAACACATGGCAATAATTAGGCATTAAAAATATGCTGAATTTGTCAAGAGAATTATTTGAATAAGCATTTTATTTATTCACACATTTTTTTTTGTAAATAATGTTAGTTTAGTTACCACAGTTTTATACTTTAGCATTTGATTAACATGACAATATCCAATTAGAATCAAGAGAAGAATTAGCTATACATAATATTTGTGAGAGCATAAACTTTTAATTGACAGTTACAATTAGGGCATATATTACATAATATAGCATTTATAATGATTTTGGTATCTATAGAATTTAGCAAGTTTGAGCTATGCACTTTTTAAATTATCAACAAAACTTATAAACAAATTATGGTCATAATTCGAAGCATATCTATATATATATATATATATATATAATTGAAATATGAAAGAACCTGTAAACACTGACTTCTTAGTATACATTGCAACATAAATAGATTAACTTAATGAAATTTGAAAATAAACTTACAAAAGTGATTTCCAGGTCCAGCATAATGATGTCCTTTGAATGCAGCTATCAAGCCAGGATTAATTCCAATCTAAGAATATATATTATTAATATGATTAAATACATAGATTTAAAAATATCAAAATATAGATATTTAAATCACATATACAGACAGCCTTCAATTCACATAAATATGTATTTATGTAAAGGCTAATTTTAGTTAACAACAGGGAACAAATCTGGATTCCACCTGAAAAACTGAAAATGTGGGACTCTGAACTGAATCCAGATCCTCTGAAATAGTAAGTAACTTTATTATGCAACAAATATGCTTATTTTTTTTTTTCATATAACTATTTTTAAAAATTATATTTTTTGTCTTTGTGACCCACTAATACTATATAGCATATGTTCTGACATACATTTTGACTTGCATAGGGTTTTGCAGAATGATCCACTTACATAAATTGAGGACTGTTTGTATATTCAAAAAAATAAAGATTCAGAAATAAGCACTATCCAACTTATATTTGAATATTAATTATAAAAAAATTTTGATATTCTAACTAATCAAATTATTACAAACATTGTGGAAGTGTTCTTTCTATTTGATTCTCTGGCATCTAATTTTCAATTTAAAAGAGCAAATAGAGCACTGTTATGTAATTATTTATCTGACATCCACTATATATGGTATTTTATTAATACCTGAATTGATAAAGTATTTCATTGAGATACTTTATCAATCCAGCAAAACTTTTTATATATTTGATTAGCATATCGAAGATCAAAAAATCAATCTTGAAATCTGGGCAATTTTGGAAGAGAATCATTTTTTCTAACTTCAATTTGTCTGAATATTGAAAGTAAAACTTTCTATTGAAAAATATAAAATATTGCATTATAGGAATATATTCCTGGATAAAAAGTATCCTATCTATTTGATCAAAGTATTCTAGCGAATATTTAATAATATGAGTGTAAATTTGATATTAGTATATATTTAGTACTCAGAATTATGTCTTATAATTAACATATACATTTTTGCAAAAAGATCATTCAAAATTTAATAAAAACTAGTTAATAAAAATTAAATCAGTAACAATCCTACTCTTTCATAAATTATGCAAATATTTATCAGAATATATAGAACTTATGATATTTATATGATTATCATTTTCAAAAAAATATTCATTAAAATATTGCCATTGTTTTTTACAACATCTTGAGGTCTTCAATTCTAAACAACTGAAAAACTACATTAATTAAAATAATTAATTTATGATTTTAATAATGAATAGAAAATAAAATTTCAGGTATTTTATGGAATGATAAATTGATAAATCTTTTTTGAACATAATGCATCTCACATTAATAATTTGAGAGCAAACATAGACATACAGAATAACAAATTCTTTAAACTGTCTTTAAAAAGATAAATTTTATTAATAAGATCTAATAAGCATAATAAAACAAATTTCATAACTATATAAATAAAAATTTAGTTTATAATAATTATATTAATATTTTCTCTTAAATTTTATTTGAAAAAATGAATAATAACGAAATAATACATGCTTAACTAAATTATTCTGCTTAACATAATTTTCTCTTGAAACATATTAGTAATATTAATAAAAATCATAAATAAAAATTTAAATATAATATTGTTCATGTATTCTTTGAATTGAAGAAAATTTTAATGATCACTTAAAAGTATATATACATACTATTACAATATCAAGACCAGGAATAAGATGATCAGGAAGAGTTCTCTTCATTACATCCTCTTCAGTCATTCCATCAAATCTATCAATCTTTTTCTTAGGTTTAAACTTTTCTGTTATTTTTTCTTGCTTAACTTGTTTAATTCCATCTTCTGTATTAATGAACTCATATCTAATTGGAATATATTTATATGACTTAACAGAGAATTTTTAAAATAATATACAATAGAGTGATAATTATCCAGGGTTTAATTGCTACTGTTTGAATCAATCATAGTCTGATTTTTATTTTAATAATTGTAAAAAAAATAAAATTATTTTTTATATAATCCCATTTGTAATAAAGTGGAAATTGAGTATTTATTTCTTCCCTGCATATAGGAATGGCAGCCTGAGTTTGTACCCAACATTATTTACTATATTAATTCTAATAAAATACAGTTTAGATTAACTGTATTTTTCAATTTTTTTTTAGTTTTTCCTACATTGCCATGGATAATTGACTCTCTATAATATGCAACTATCATACATATAAATAATGCACAACATGCTAAAGATAAATGCATATAGCCGTTATTTTTAATATTACTTTTATGAAATTTTCCTAATAATTTATATAGCATCTAAACTGAAGTCTCAGAATATCAAATCAAAATTCAATTTAAAAAATAATTTTTGTAACTTTAAAAATTTACTAATGAAACTTGTTTCCTATTGTCAATTTAATACAAATTTATTAAAAAAATTTTCACAAATTTCATTTTCGAATTTTGCCATCCAAAATAAAATGCAGTTTTCTTTCAGGATAGTTTCATGTAAACATGTAACTGTCTGCATAAATAGTATATTAATGGAGGATCATTTTTTTTATTTGCAATAAAAAATTCATCAAACATGAGACTCATGAAAAATTTTTTAAATGAATCTGAAAGAAAATTTTGCAAGAGCAGAAAAAATTGACTTATGATGATGACACTAAGTGGATTAAAGTAATATTTATAATTTTTCAATATTTTATGAAAAATATAATTTCTGATTTTTATTCCTATAGGTAGTTTAAATCAATTTGGTATTTGTCAATGAGATGGATAAACTTGGCAAATATTTTTATTTTATTTTTTCAATGAATGAAAGCACAACTTTTTTAACATTAATGCTAAAAGAAGTTTTCTTAAATGGTTACTTAACAATGAATTCCATTATATATTTACAGTAACATTCTAATAGTCTAGCATTCTATAGTTCAGAATTCCCAATAATCTAGTGTAAAAATTAGTTGCTGTTAGTGAGAACGTTTAGTAAAAAATCATGATAATTGAGTTGAATTAAGAAATAGAATTTAAATAAAGTCATCTTAGAAATTTGTTAATAAAATTAATATAATCTTTAAAAATTTCACTGAAAATTGATAAAAACCTATAAACAGTCTTTAAAAATATAATTTGAAATTTTATATTCAAGTTCTGTATAAATTTTATTATTACAGTTATCTAAAAATTTAATTATTATGATTTAATTCATAATCTTTAAAAATAAATTTGAAAAATTTCTACAAATTCTGGTCTATTTTATCTCTTTTACAAACTATCTCAGAGATATTACAAAGTAGCACTGAAATGGTATGAGTGATAGATAAAATAGTGGGATTTGATTTCAATATAAAATATGATTAGTTATATAAACAAAAATAGTTGATTTAAATTTTTATTAAAAGATTTTATTATAAAAATAAGTTTTGAAAAATAAATATTTTCAAAATCCAAATAGATAAACAAAATTTTTAAAAAAAATTTATAGGTGTTTTGTTTGCATTTAGTTTTTCCATTTCTTAATCATTTTTCTAATTACTTAGTAGCAGCACCATTTCACAGGTTGCCTATATCTATAATTAGCCAGACTACATAAGATAAATTGACAAGCTGGGCCTGGACCCCAAATTCAATCATGGATTTCTGATTCAAAAGCTCAACTGTTTCTACCAGGCTAATCTGACTGAGTGTCATAGGCATATGAGCAGTATAGTTTAATATAGTGTTCATAGAAAATACTGAAATTTGAGTTTGTAGTTATCTGCTTTTCTATACTTCTATATATTTCTATCTCTTTTGAAGGGAAACATAAGAAAACAAGACTTTATTTCATTTTGTTGCCTTAAAAGCTTTAATTTTTTAATTAATTTAGTTTTCAATAAAAGAACAAAACAATATTAACTGAGGCAACATTAAACAAGGACTAACAAACTAAAAAACAGAAAAAATTTTATTTTATTGAATTAATTAAGATTATCCATGTTTATGAATTATTCAATTTTCAATTACGTATTATACACAAACTGAGAATATAGAGCTTTTAGTAAGAATATTTCCATCACATGCATCAAATACTATCTTAGAATTATTATATAAAATTTTTAACTTAATTGCTTCAGTAGTTTTTCTCTTCATCTTGTCTAAAACAAAATATAATCAATAATTTTCAAAATTAGAATCACATATTGAAGCCCTTACTAATTCTTTATGACAAATCTTAAGACATTTATTCCAATATTTCACAACTTTTTTTTAAAAATATGGACCATTTTAAGTATTTCATTACTTATTATGAACCATATAGTAGTAAAAACTATGAATAATATTCGAAAGAAGAAAATTTTATTAGTATATGACATTGCTGAGGATTAATTAACCAAGTCCATGCATCACCACTGGCCACAGATCAAATGGTTTTGAAATTTTTATTTAGTGCATAAGTGCCAAAATTAATCCATGGGAAGTTTGAAGAAAAAAAATTTTGAAGCTTGCTGACTATATATAGCTTATTATAGGACATTATTCAAAATTTGGAATAATAAGTTATCATTCTTTGGCCTAAGAAATCTAAATAGAAAAATATGCATAATTTTTATCATTATTTACTAAAAAAAATTATTTTATAAATTATGAAAAGTAGAATTATAGAAAAGAATCAGATAAATGCTGTAGAGCAAAACTTATAATTAATCATTTCAACATATCACAAATTCAAACGCTTTGAATGTAATAGTGAAATAATTGTCATTATTTCCATTACTTTTCAATTTTTTTTTCTTCAGATATGAATCATAAGTGAAAATGAAGACAAATATTTGAATAGAGAAAAGATCAATACGGAACAAATTTTCCTAGAGACAGATAAAATAGTTGCTGAAAAAATGTGAATTTTTTTAGCGAGTATAAATAAAGTTATTTATATATACAATTTAAAATATTTCAAACTTTAATTTTGTAATTAGTAAATAGTATAAAGAATAAAATACTTAATTATAGAAATTATATTAACAATATTGAATGAAATTTTATAAAATTTCAAATAAATAAATTAAAACATTTTTAAAATCTATATTTTATAATGCTATTTACTTATTGTCATATAATTGTTGTTGTTGCTGCTGCTGCTGCTGCTGCTTCTTTCTTCCACCCTTTTTAGTCAATGGTAATGCATTTGATGTATTTGTATTAGGCTCTTGTTTTAAATGATTAATTAATAACATGTTTTTTTCTTCTTTAGATGTACCTTCTTGTGGTTTACATTCATTTTCCATCATTTTTGATTGTTTTTGTTTATTTCCTAATAAAAATGCTGATATATTTTGATTATCTTCATCAGGTGAATGAAAAATTGAACTTGCCATACTAAAATCTAATGGCTCCTGTTTAACAGGTAATGCTGCATACGGAAATTTGTTAAAATTTCCATTCCATTTCCAGTCCTTTTTATCAGATGGATATAATGCATCTTTTGCATTTCCAGATAAATAAGCAAAAAGAAGACTGCTCTGCTGTAATGATTGGTATTGTTTTAGTTGTTCATTTGTAAGCTGTGACTTAATTCTGAAAAAGCATATATTAATAATTGAAGAATTTAAACATTCATTTAAAATCATGCATAAATAATTATATGAACTTTATTTTAAAAATAAATAATTAATATTATTGTTTAATATAGTTAAATTATTTAAAATTTTTAAAGAGCAGAGAAGAACATTAATCATTTGAAAATTTTATGCAATCTTAATCTGGATTTAAGTACTTATGAAATATAATTTATTAACTAAACCTATCTGTGATTTTTCTTTCCAGATGTATGAAACTAACCAGAAGGTTTAAACTTCCTCCACATTCTCAAAAGGTTGATTCAGCCAGCCTTTAAAAACTCAATGGTAGACAAAACAAAAAGTTCATAATAGCTGGAAGATTGCACAGTTAAACATGCTTCTTGTTTCCTGTGGGGAAACCAGAATGGCACTCAACAAATAAATCACTAAAGTAAACTTTCTGGAAATTCTCAAAAATATAGGAGGAGGATAACTGCAAAATTAGCATGAATTAATATATTTAGCTTTTCAATAGAAATGAATATTTTGAAAAGGATGACTTGTTATATAACAAATAATTCCTTAAAAAATAATATAAAAACAATATAAAGTTTATTTTTACTATTAGTGAATAAATGAAAAACATAAATTTTGATGATCTTCAGCAGAAACTTTTTGTAATTATATAGATTAAGAGAAAATTATGATTACATTTTCCTCAATATTTTAAACTGACTCAACATTTGAGAAATAAAGAGATTATTCATATATTCTCTTTATTTCTCAAATTTTTCTTGTGTGATGCATTCTTGAAAAATTCTCATAAATTGAATTCTTTTAAATTGGAGATAAAATTATCATTAATTTAAATTTAAAAAATTTAATATGTTCCTAAGCATTAAAACGTTAGCAATTTTTCTTTATAGTATGCTAAAAATAATATAATTACATATAAAATATTTTCAATAATTAGCACTACACAATCTGAAAAAAAGTTTTCTTAATGCAAGCCCCTAATAAGTTGATCAGCCAGTCATGTAATACTAGACACAATGAATCTAAATATTATACTATCTATTTTTTCACGAAAATCCAAACCCTATCTAACAATTCTCCATTGTCAATTTTTTGCTTCATTCTAATATGCACCTTATGCCATTTCATCATTGATGTTATTAATTAAAGATATATACTAGAATGGCTCTCTGCTTAGTAATCTCTGACTAGAAATCAGCATAAAAATCTAAAAAGGGAGAAATACACAGTTCTTAATAAAATTTAATACCTAACATTGTTCAGTAATTCTATAAATTATTTTTTGCAATAAAACAATAATATTCATAATAATAAATCATAAAATTAAAAAAAAAAAAAAAAAATGATATAGCACCACTCAATGTCAAGTGATCTAGAAATCCCTCTTCTATTTTGCTGAAATTTAGTGTGAATATGCATACGAGGTTTCAGCAGAATCTGTGCATAATTTCAGTTCAAGAAATGGTGTGGTTGAGATATCAGGATCTTTCTTGTAGAGATTATCTGTATAATGTAATTCGATTCAATCATGAATGATTTCCAGTTTCAAATATGGCTTTGCCTAACCATAATATGCAGCACTCTGAATCTTTGTAAACTTGTTATATTTTTTGTATGCTCAATCCAAAAATTTTGTTATTAAAGGTCATTGGTCAAATTTGACTACTGTTTGAGAGCAAATATCTGTGTTTCATGTTTTGAATTTAATTTTTTTGCTACCATTGGAAAGAACAGATTTTGAACTAAAAGAATAATGGTTTTCTAGTTTTGAAATTTTAATTAATTCTAGTTAGTTAATTTTGGTATAATAGTTACATCCAATACAGCACTACTAGCAGTTATAAAATAAAAAGTTTGTTTTCTTATGTGCAAACATTTTTGGCACCATGGCCATCTTCACAAAATAGTAGTAGTTAATTTTGGTCTTGAAGTTTTTCAAAATTAAGCCACTTGACATGGAATGATCCTATAATAAAATTTTGAATGGTTCATCATACATAACAAAATCAAATACATAAATTCAAATGGAAAAAATATCTATTTGTAATATTTATTGAAAAAGTTTACAGTGCTATTCAGATGTTTCTACACTATCATATGGATATTCAGATTTAAATCAAACTTTTTTAATGAAAATTATATTTTATATTTAAATTTTTACAGAATATATCATGTGATTTAGTATTTAGAAGAAATAAGTATTTATAAATATTTATTGAAAATTTTAAAAATTTCTAATTTTATCATTTGTGAAATATGATATCATTTACACATTTTATCTATTCCTTTATGTTAGTAAGGTGCATGTTATTTTATTTTAAAACTTATGCTTATTAATTGTTTGTCATAAATGCAGAAGTAAACTTATAAATCAGATATATATTTATCAATTTATATAATTATTATATCACTGAACTATTTTATGCATTTTTTTCAAGTTTTACTTAATGAAATACTGTTTTAAATATTTTTTAATAAATATCATTTTAAGCTTGATAAGAAACAAAATATTAAAGTATTAATTGCTTTATTTTTTATGAATACTATTTTTTTTTAATTTTATTTAATGGATTCTTAAATAATTTCCATATTTGATTTCTTAATTATCATTAACTATTATATATTGTATGGTAAGGCAAGATGAGTTGTTGAATAAAATTGTTTTAGGCCAGTGTCTGCCAAACTTTTTTACTTTATGGCACACTGAAGCAGGGAAATTTGTTTCGTGGCACACCAAATAAAAATCCGAAAAAAATTTATTTTATTAACATGAATAAAAATATTAATATAGGTAACAATAATAAAATAATATTGTTTTATTGAAATTAATAAGTAAGTAATATAAATAATAATTTTATTAATGAGAAGGATGTGATTGATTTTGAGGATTATATCAAGACATGGCTCTAAATTAGATAAACATGCATGTAACTCCTCATTTACCATCAGTAACTATTCCCATTTTTTATTTCATTTCCATGAGAGCTGAGAAACTTAATTTGCAAGGATACGACAATCCAACTAGCACTAGTTTAATTTCGATTTGTTCTACTGCTCTTACTGGTACGGGAATTTGCTAATAGTACAAGTTTTCTAGCAATGATCGA
>WUQG02406353.1:0-16805 GCA_011317285.2 Androctonus mauritanicus | reverse complement strand
AACACAAATATATAATTAGCATTTATTTAATCAAAATTAAATAGTTAAAATGATTTGGAAAACAAAAAATCTTAAGATTAAACAAAAAACAACTTACATCTAGCAAACAAACATACATTTTAAAAAGCTTATTAATCTCAGTTTTGATGTTTTACTAAAATGTTTTTAACTTTTCTGTCAATTGAAAAAGCTAAAACTGTTTTTTGCGAGCTTTGATTTCTGAAAATTTGTTTATATTCAAAATTAATGTTTTTAGCTAATGCATAATGTTTTTTATATTCCTACATATAGGTACATATATAACCTTAAAACTTAAGATTCTTTGGAGACCCCCTGATCAGAGGCCCGGGACGGTCCACCCTCTCCGTCCTCCTTGGTACGCCACTGAAAAAACGCAAACTGACAGCGAAATGCTATGCAACTGCTGAATGTTAAGCCTAAGCAATACAAAAAACACGTAGGTGGCGTCACAAGTGGAGAAATTTTACATGTACGATGGTCTATTGGTTGCCTAATTGCAATACAATACTGTACCTACTGTAATTACTCTAATAATAGTTTGCAATTATTTGAAAATCTCTGTTCAAATATTTCTTTTGAATTTATTACAAAAATAATTTATGAAAATGATTTTTTACGATAATTTTAGAACATAAAAGCATAAATTTGAAATTTGAGTTATAAAAATAAATTTATAGTTAATTTTAAATCTCATATTCGAAACACAATAATTATTTTTGTAAGATATACAATGTAATTATTAAAATTTTATTCGTAATTTCGTGATATTATGCTACGTAGTTTATGATTTATGATTTAATATTTACTATATTTATGCTCCATAAATATATTTTATAGAACGTAAATATGCTATGGACATCCGATAAAATTTCCGACACAGAAAATGCTTTTAAAGAAAGCAGAATTTATAGTCTGAATGTTTCAGTCAACAAAATTATGCTTCCTCTAATAAAATCTATTTTTTTTTTTTTAAATTAAAGTCATTTTATAAATAGTTAGATATAGAAAGATATTTTCTCCATTATGCTTATAATGTTGGTTAAAGAATTTTGACAGCAACACGATATTCATTACAGTAATTCCTTGAAATAATTCTCAAGTAAAACAGTACAGTAATATTTCAAAGTAATTCATATATATGTAAATTCCGAACATGATGATAATTGCAGAATTAGCAAATTATTTATTCGAGTAACTTAAAAATATTTTTTAAAAGTATCCAAAATATAGTTATTATTTTATATTAATATATTTAATATAGAAATATAAATATATATTTATATATAATGTATTTTATATAATAATAATTATTATTATCATTATTTTAAATTAAAACATTAGGCGAGTTAAAATCAAAATCCCTTAATAATAAATGGTAATATCTGTGACTGGCCAAAGTCATCAAAAAATTCGGATAGAATCTTAAAAATTTGACATTACGTTCAGATTGGTGACAAGAATTGCAAATCCAAATATGATAAAAATTGAATTAATATGAGGGTATTTTTGTGGTTACAAGAAAAATACGTGTTTAATGTTTTAGATCTTTATTCGAATTTTTATGTTGTAAGATTCTGCAATGGACGTCGAAGATTTAAGATTATCCTATTTCTCGGAATAATATAATTCTGAAATGAATAGCATGATTCAACATATTTGTGGTACAGTAACGTTACGCTATTTAACATTACAATGACGTAACGACGAGTGACACTATGATGACTTGATAACAAATGATGTCATATTGACATATAAATCATTATATAAAATTGTTTTCGTGCTCGAACGAGTATATAATTAGGGGAAATTATATACAGTACCAGAAATGATTGGGCAATGCTAATCTATAATAATAAAATATAAATATTTATCTGCGGCAAGTCTCAAAAATTATATTAGAACTTGGAAAATACAGCAACATTTTCAAGTTGGTTACAGATTTATTATTAAAAATAGTTGAATCAGAGAACAAGTTTTTATCTTTTTATTCGAATATTTGTATTAGATTCTTCAGTCGCTGCAGAAGTTTTTAAAGTTGGAACATTAGTAAAATTCAGGAATAATAATATGAAATGAACTGAAGACTTAATTTTTTATGTAAAATGACGAAACAATAGATAACATCACAATTCATTAACATATATTAATGAGTAAACTCATGGAGCGACGAAACAGAATAATCTTTATGATATAATTTTATAATTCTATACGTGTATAAAATATATAAAATTAATACTTATTACACAAAATATCGCATTTCTAAGATGCCTAGAATGTATGCCAAAAATTTAAAAGTGGATTTCGTTTTTTATTATACACAGAGAAAAAATTGTACGCTAGAAATGCCTTGCATATCACAGTCAATGCCACGTATTTTGGTTAGTAATAAATATTAAATGAAGAAATAAATTAAAAATAAATAAGGTTAAAAGAAATAAGATTAAATTAAAAGAGATTATTCAAATAAATAATTAAAGAAGAAGAACATAGAAATAAGAAATTTATTATTATGGGAGCAAGAATTTTTACTTCAAAGTTTTTAATTATTTAAATTTTATTTCAAAAATTTTAAATAGTATTTAAAGTTTTTAATTAATAAAATTAGTGTTATATATATAACGAACATTTAATTAATTTATTAAAATTAATTTAACGGTTTGCATATTTTTTAGAAATCAAACTAAAACATTTAAAAATGATTCTGTTTAGATGTGTATAACATTTCGAAATATATTTCATCAATAATTAGAAATTTTCTGCAGTATGTTTGAGAATTTGAGAAATATTAAAAAAAAAAATTTTTTTTTGATTAAAATCATTTTAAACTACCTCCCATACAATTTCCTCGGATAAAATCAGATTATTAGATTTTTATGTCCGATTTATTTTGTATTAATGTATGAATGAAATCGAATGCATTTGTCACATAAATAAGAATTCAACAAGGAATAATATCAAAAATTTATTAATAACCGATGTCCTTGCAAGAATTGCCATCTGTGGTTCCTTCCTATGTCCACTAAAATGTGAGTATACAACGGCAAATGTCGTTTAGAAACAACTTTGTACTTGACTGTGTTGAGACCATCTCTCGGTGATCGTCTCTTCGCCATCCTCAAGAGAGCAGTTCTGACAAAATAAATTACTACTACTTAAAAACCTAACCATATAGAAAAATGTATATTTATAAATATTGAAAATATATAAAATATACCTGATATGACTAGGAGATTCTAACCTGTGATCGTGTTTGATCATTGTATACCTAGCAACCGTTTCTGGTGGTCTAAATATGTTCAGTCTCCTATATCTGATCCTAAACGAATAAGTTAAACAATAAAAAATTTTATTTAAAGATTAGTTATTCATCAAAATTATTGAAGATATGAAAAATGTTCTGCTTACCTGTAGGCCATATCGTCATCTTCTCCACCCCAACCCCAATATAAATTAGAATAACCATTGACATGTAAAAGGTGTTCGGTTTTTATAGAAAACACACCGCCCACTAACAAATTATATGGAAGCCTAAAAAATATATATAAAAATATGAAAAACAATTTATTAATATTAAGAATAAATAAGATATATGCATATATATATTTTTATACTCCATATATAAATTTTAAAACATTATGCAACTTTTAGTGTATAATTAGAATATCAGATGGCGCTACATGAGAATAAAATTGTTTGGCACAATTTTATTGTGCCAAACAATAAAATTTTGTTTCTCTATTAGTATTTATTTAAACAATTTTAAATAAATAAATATGTGCTGTTTTAATAATTTTATTGCTTTTAATTGTTTTCATTATCTATTCATTAATTGTTGCAATTTATCTATAAATAGAATGGTCATGCATTTTACTTAATCAATGAAGTGCACGAACATTCCCTAGAAGAAAATATTATAATGGCAGTTATATTTACTGAATTAGAAAACAAATAATAAAATTCATTTTATTTTTCTATTATATAAATATAAAAAGATAAAATTAAATTTTTTCTTTATAAAATAAGGCAGAAGCAACAATTAATTTGCAATCATTTATCAGTTATAAATAGAATTATAATCACTTTTACAAAAAAAAGATTATATGCACAATGTCTTCTCAAAATTTTTCAGTTGAAATAAACCATATATAATGTTTTAAATTTCAATTGCTATATCTTTTAAAGGTTAGGAATTAGTAATCTTATAGCTAGGATAAAAAAAGAACAATAGCGTAAAATTTGAATGCTGTATAATACTCTATTTTGTCTCAGATATTTTTCGGTCGACTTGACATATATACAAAAGGAAGCAGAATTACATAAGATCATCGTTATAAAATATATCTTAAATCTTTTCCGATGATTACAAGGGCATTCATCTCTAATTTCAGAGATATCAGAGATTTTTATGTTCTGAACCGCAACCATTTTGTAATGAAGTTAAGCATCAATCTTAAAATATCATAAGATAATATAGAATGATCTCGTAATAATTGAATAGTCAATGATATTTGATTCTTGAGATATCTTTTGAGAACAGTCAGACAAATTCAATAAGTCTTTTGAGAATTTGAGAAATATTAAAAAAATTCTGTTGAAGAGTCATGTGAATAATTTGTTGATATTTACTTCCATTTTATCAAATATAAGTAAAGATCAACAAATTATTCACAGAATTTTGCATTATAATTTACAAAATGATCAAAATCGGATGATGATTATCCAATTTCGATAGTTTTCAACATTTTCGAGTCATTCTAATAGATTCCAATAATATTTTATATCGTTGCATATATGAAACTGTGTGAATAGGAATCAACTAATGCTATTGGCTACTCACCAATAGCATTAGTTAAAAGCCTCCATTATAAAAAAAGCTCATTCAGTTTCATTTATTCTGCTTCAAAAAATCGTTATAAATATTCTAATCGCTCCATTATTCAACCTGTTTATGATAAAAAAAAAAAAAAACGTTCTTTCGTTTCAACATGTCATGCTACGAAATGATTTTAAAAACTACTGTACCGCATATATTATTCATATGTAAACTTATTTTATAGTAAATATTGAATATTTATTGCGGGATAAACAATTTAAAATTAAGTATTAATAACATTTTTATCTTTCGGCGAATAAGAGAAAGTTTTGAAATTTAGTACAATACACCAGAGAGAACATATTATTTATAATGGCGAACGCATTCTTTTATAAAGAAAAGTAGAGCAGACCAAATGGGATTTATTCTTTTATTTTATTTTTTCTCTGAAAGAAATGCCTCTGAGCTATAAGTTCTATAATATTCTTCACAGGAAAACAATTAGAATCTAATAGAGAACGACTAACACTATAAAAACGGAATATCGACCAATAAATTTATAAAAAATTTTATAACAACGATGACTATTTTCTTTAATTTTCTGCGGATATACAAATAAATGTTTTATAAAGCGTGCTGTTTTAAAATATTAAAGATTGATAGTTTTCCAGAAATATTAAAAATAAAAGTAATTTTTATTTTTTACATTTGCAGTGGTTCTGAAATGCGAACATGATAACGTCAAATGCTTTGTTTTCTAGTTTCACCTAGTAGGCAAGATATAAAATCAATAGAAAATATCAAATTTTCTACAACAATTAACAAAGCTTCAGCATATTTATGGCATTTAATCTATAGGGTCTCTTTCAACATTTATTAAAACAGGACAATTCTTTATCTTCCAAAAAGATAAAGTGCCTGTTCTCTTTCGAGTGTTGTAAAGTTCGGTATTATATTTCGTACTAGATGATAAAATGTGAAAAGGAATCGAGTTTTAAGTAATCTGGCAATTTAATGTTGATCAATTTTAATGTTCTGACATTATCGACTAGAAATTGCTCAAGATTTAAATGCAGAATCACATAATGTGTGATGTTAAAAATGTTTAAATTATATGGAAGTTTCTTAAGGATTTTAATATTTAAAATATATAAATCTCAGATTCTTTCCATTTTATTTATGCGTTATGAGCAATTAACGTATGCTCAATAAGCAAATATATTTTTTAAATTTTAAAATAATTAATATCTCTATTATTATAGCATCATAATAAGATAAAAAATATAATTTTGCTGAACATCCACTGATCCTTTGAAGTATACAAAAAAACAGGAAGAATAAACTTCCTTTAATTTTCACGCTAAATTAGTAAAATCAATAATTTATTTGCGAATAAATTCATATTATAAACTACTGATTTTATAATATATTCTGATATTTTATTCAGCCTGAAAATCAGTCAAACTTACGTATAATTAAACTTGTCAACAGCCACAGACATGTGACGCGGATGTTCTGGACAACTGTAAAAGTTTCTGTCATCTTCAGGAATAAGATCAACATCATGGAAGACGAAACAGTGAAAGTCAAATTCTCTAAGAGCTTCTTTAACTCCAGCATTCATTAAAACACCTTTATTAAAAGTATCTTCACCGTACTGTAATAAAATGATAAAAATCGCATTAAAAACTAACTAAAAACGATAAGAAGCCATAAACTTTATTTAATAACTCGAGTATATAAAAATCGTTTAAAGTACTTAAAGTCAAAACTTGATGATAATTATAAATTATTTTTGAATTCATTACCGAATTAAATAAATAACTCTTAATAACCGATTTAATAATGTTGAATTACTTTAAAACTTCGCTAAAAGTCTATAAAAATATTTTGATAAAACAAAAATTTTCTATAAAAATATACTTATAAAAAAACAAATTAAAAAAGATGAGAGTAGGAATAAAAAGATCTGAATACAGTCATTTATTAAGTCAAGCTGTAGTTCTTGCTTTATAACGATAAAATAACACTTTGGCAACTCATTCATTAAAAGAAAATTCAAATATTCTCTAGAATCTAAGCTAGAATCAAGTTAATTCGTTCTCGAAGTTAAAATTAAATGCATCAAATTAAAATGATAATTTACAAGCGAGCAGTCAGCAGTTTTATATGATTGTTTAACATGACAAAAGCCCATCAGCTAGTTGAAACGGAAATTTATCGTTTACATTAGACTATATTCCATTAGATCACTTTTTGGGAAGAACTGATGAGATGCGATAAGATTTGATTTTTCAGATGTTTCGATGCAACTAAAGGATAGGAAAGATTAGATCTAGTTCTCTTTTCCATCGAATAAACATCTTGGTTGTTTGGAACAGAATTGAATTCGAAGTAAACCAACAAATATACGTTTCGTATGAGGAATAACTCACACTTTGGATCTGGTTTGAATTTCAAAGCATTTTCAAAAGAATTTTTCCATCGTTCGTGGACGAAATACATCAAGCTTTTTATACTAATAGGAAATTCTAACAATATTTACACTTGTCGAATATAAATTGATATACCTTATGGCATAAAAGATAGATATTTTTACAAATTATATGTCGATTAACTTGAAATATTCGAGTTTATAAATGCTTTAAAAATCATAATACTCTGCTTAAAATTTTGTTATTTTAATCGCTTTATATAAATTATACAATATTATGAATAAAAGTTAAAGAATCTATTGAATATTTTAAATATTGAGCTACGAATTCTTTCCAAGATAAACTGATCGATCAACAATTTTGTGGAATGTTTACAATCAACAGTCATGAAGCATTTTCTATTCTAAAACGAGTATTTTTCACAGAAAGTAATTGTTATTCTGATCGCGACATTACTTTCATTTCATTAACAAAAACATGTCTCTAGACTTTGGTCCTGCCAATTCATAGGGCATGATATGGCTTTAAATTAGTATGCATATGATGATCTCTAGTAATTAACGAAAACGTAAAAGTAATAATGTTTTTATACGACTTCTAACTAGCATCATTTACTCGAAGAAGCAGTCTATTCAGTTCGTTAAACGCGATTAATTTACTTCCCTAAAAAGACCAATAAAGTTTCTGAGAAAGAATGTTGGCTTTTTCGTGATGCGGTACTTCAGAAATTGCACCTCATATACAATCACATTAATAAGAACTTTATTCAATTTTACCAGCTAATTTTAATTTACAAAAATAATCCTTGAAAAATAAAATTTCAGTAAAATTCTTGAAGAATTAAGAAATTATCATCAGGTATTCATTGTCATTCAGTTAGAGTTTGCTTTATTAGGATCTGTAAATTATTATTATTATTGAGAATATAAAATGAAAAACCACTTTAATTTAGTAATAAACAGTTCCTTAAAAAAATCTATAAAAAACTAAATAATTAAAATCCGAAGTTACATCAGTGTAATTTTAGAATATTGTACATTAAATGTAACTGTATCAGTTATGCTAGGTAAGCATTTACTGTAAGTTCATATTTAACGTAACTATTATGTTTCAAATTGATATATTTATAGATTTTTCTTTAAAAAATTTGTGGTTGTAATACTTTTATCAGTTGAAAAATAATAATAAAATATTATATCCAAAAAATCTTGCAATATTTATATAAAATTCAATTAATATCATCGTAATTTAAGTTGACACATTATCTAAATTATCATTTAATTATTAAAGCAATTTATTAGACAGAGGAAGAAAATATATATTCGAATGATTTAAAGCTTTTAAAATGGTCAGTGCGCCTATTCAATCTCTGAATGCATGTCCAGGTAAGCGTAAAAAATCTGTCACGAACAGACCCTCCAGCCATAAATTTATTTCTTGAAAAATATTTGAGAACTACTTATTCGTATGTATTGCATAACAGGCATATATTTAATTTAAATTCTTAAAACTAAATTCTTGAAAAAAATATTTTGATTAATAATTTAAGTATTTAAATTGTGCTTTTTCGATTTTATTCAACCTGCTTAATGTATAACATTTTAAATAACTTTCAAGAGAATTTTTTTTTTTCTGGATATTATTTTTTGTTTTTACAATTATTTGTCACAAAGACTTAAAAGTTTTGATGATACAGGAAAAAAAAAATAATGAAACCTTTCGAAACTTATCGATCATAGATGTAATTTAGAGTAAAAGAAGCGATTTTAATGTAAAATCGAAAGAAACCTGTCAAGAGAATTATTTTAATCGCTTGTAAGCGATAGCAAGATATAGATTTTTATAAACGATATTTTCGATGCATTTTTTTATTTTATATGCTATGAAAATAAATAATAAATAACGAGATAAAACCGCGAGAAAATACGAGTGTGATTTAAATAAACGATATTCTCTCTAAAAAGGCAGGACGATCTTCTTTTTCTGACGAAAAAATAAAACAGCGTTACCGATCTGTCAAGAGAGTCCCTCTTGACAAATTCGATTTTAACGATTCTTGGCACCAAACACATTTATCTGTCTGTATCTTTTTCATTTAGTGCGAAATACATTCAGGATATTAAAGAAATTTATTTTAATTTATCAGATATAACTCATTTCATCTTATCTGGAATGATTGATTTCATAATACTGTATGTTAAATGAAGAACAATATCGAACATTAATAACAGTATTACTGAATTCATCTTTTAAAACGATCTTTCTTTCGATTTAATATTCGGTCTATAACGAAATTCAATGAAATTTTTATCTTTTAGAAGTGACATGTTGAAGATTCTTACTTTCTCTTCGAATTTTTATTTATTTTAGCTCGTTTGCAATCAATCGAATTCATTTTACTCACATTCTGAATTTCTTTCGTTGAAAGAAAATGCTAAAAAACATTATATTGTTAGGCAATTAATCAAGAAATGCTCTTTTATACTCTTTGGAATATGCAAATATATTAAATTGAGAACATCGAATAATTGCCGAATAAATTTTGTTTACAATGAAATTGTTAAATGTAAACCGGCATTAGAAACATACCAGAAAGTTCACATATTCTGCTTTAAATGCAATAAATTGAGTAAATAATATTTAATTGATTGTCACTTTATCAAGTATCGTATGACAGTATTACTAATTTTATATAAGAGGCGTAGGCGTTTGATGTAAAGTCGTTTAAACGGTACCAGATTATCGAGGTACTGTAATCTGAATTAATGATTTCTGCTGACAGGTATAATAATTAATGTATGATGTTCCTATCACAGTATATACAAAGTGCAACCTTTCATTGTCGCATAAAATTTTAGATAATATTTTAAATATTGTGTTTTCATTGTGAATCAATAAAGTATAAAGGTGTACACAATGACTAATACACATCTAGTATATACAATGACTAATACTCTGTTTAGAAGTGATTCTAAGCAGAAGTGTAATTATGTTAATTTTGAGGAACATTTCAATCAATTTAAGCTTCACCGAATTGTTTTATTTAATAACAATTCGGTGAAGCTGTAAATTGTACTTTGTCACAGCCAATATAAGAATTATTTCCAAAATAAGAATTAATAATCAAGAAATTTTGTGTAATGTAATAAGAATAACTTTATGATTTTACTTAATATTATTTATAACTTTTAATAAATTATATAAAGTATTAATCTCTCCAAAATAATTTTTCTAAATATATTATATTAGTTATAGATAGTATTACTTTTTGCCAATTATATCATGATGTGAATACTATTGTAGAACTTTTAATATTTTTAGCTCAGTTTCCGAAAGAAAAGGAAGATTATAAGATTGGCATCATATCTTATCTGTATTGTCTCCCACTAATAACTTTCGAACTACTTAACATATATTTCCATGAAATTTGGTACTGATGTTCTATTATTAATGGTCATCTCGATGCTATATAATTTAATACTATAGAATCGTTTAATCTGACAGGATGTGTATTTAATTTTTATCAAATTTTATTTTATATTTTTGACAACAGATGACACTATTAGCAATGTAATGGTAACATATGGCTTATCTCTATTGTTTAAGACTTAATACCATCTATCATCAATATCTATCACAATGATGCCACAGGCACGCTGAAATGATATAAACGTGATATAAAAATGGATGACATCACAAATACCAGTAATTTATAATGTCACTGATTATGTAAAATTGGACACGAAAAGCCAAATTTCCAACTACTAATCAAAAAAAAAATAAAAAATAAATGAAACATTCGGAAAGTTGGCAAATTTAGTTCTTTCTGGAATTGTTATCTTTCTATTGAAAATATAAAAATGTATAGCAGTTGTTCGATTTATAATCTTTAGGAGTAAAAAAACTGAAGTGAGTTTCTATAGGAAAAATGGATCACTAGATCTCAAACTGGAATAAAACTCCTAGATTTTTTCTTTTTGCATATTTTACGCCCCTTTCAATCAGGGAGATTACTAAGGGGCGGGGCTAGTTTCAACCACGGGCTGCACCCACACCCGTGGGGGGGACCGGATAGTGAAGGACGGAGATCGCCTGGCCGGGCCCAGCACCTCGAAAAAACTTTTTAGGAGTTACCAGACCCGGGACGCGAACCCGGGTCCTCCTGCCCAGTGTGTTCGAGTGGAAAAGCTGTGGCATGCCGACAGCGTTTCCATTCGGCCATCCGGCCGCAAAGTCGTAGATTGAAATTAGGTTAGAGTGAGATTTAACGCAATGAAATCTGCATGAGCTATATCGCATAGCAGAAAATTTTTGACCATTTTTTATAACTAGAATTAGGAGCCCATCAAAGATTGGCCAAATTCTGAATATGGTTGATTGGTGTGCTGAAAGATATAATCAACTGAGCGAAGCCGGGTATTCATAAAAAAATAAGATGTAGGACATATAATTTGATCCTAAAGCTTTAAATAGAAAGTTGCTTTTTTGTATGGTTACTCAATTTCCTCGATTAAAAAAATCTTTCATATAAATCACAGTAAATGGATTTTGTAGTTTTCATTTTTATTTTTATATTGTGAAAACTAGATGCATTTTTATCTTTAGCGAAAAGCATCTGCTATCATTATCACGATTATTTGCCCATTCCTCAGTCTACATTTGATATCAACATACTATATTTGCAATATTCGCAGAAACTTGTTTATTAAATTTGGTTTCGATAGATATCGAATTATAACAATTCACAGAATAGAAATGCAAAGTTCTAAAAGATTTATTCCATAGATCGAAAATTTAATAAATTCATTTGCAACGTAAAATAGAGACACTTTTGCAACTGACCTTTTTTTACGTTTTGGATTTTGTGAGGTACCAATAAGTAAAAGTGTTTCATA
Source organism: Androctonus mauritanicus (assembly GCA_011317285.2). Lineage (NCBI taxonomy): Eukaryota > Metazoa > Arthropoda > Arachnida > Scorpiones > Buthidae > Androctonus > Androctonus mauritanicus. The sequence continues at coordinate 4,641 of WUQG02406353.1, read as the reverse complement.
ACACATTAATATGTTATTGTAATGTAATATATTTGCTCTGTTATAATTTATATGTCATTTGCGGTTTGATTTTTATAAATAATGATTTATATGCTTCGTGAATGTGTGATGCATTTTTTGGGATGAGACAATGTTTAGAATTGTGTATTTATTTCAGGAATTGTTATTAATAATCCAATATGGATCAAAATTGAATTTGCACTATTGATTTCTGCGGAGATACAAATATTAAATTTCATAAAAATTTATTCAGTGCGATTGAAACTGATCCATTGATTGAGAATATTACAATGGTAATAAATACTTTTTGCAATATTAAAAACATTTTTTAAAACGCTACTTATGAGAAAGAATGTTTTGTTATGGTTATTATAATGATTATTTTATTTATCCAATAAATCGATATAAGGGATCGGCCGTGATGCCCGATCCCTTATATCGTGAAGTCCTTATATCGTTATTTCAAGTCGTGATGATCTTTGAAATAACAACCGCCAATATTGAAGTATGCGATCAATGGGCCGGACTGAAGCCTCCTGAAAAACTGAAGATGTCAGATCTTCAATCGATTCTAAATCGGATGGCCACAATGCAAGCGTGTTGTACTTCCATCCCGAAAGATCCAATTTCAATATCTGAGTTCCACATCTCCATTAAATTTTCAGAAGGATCTGAGCCTGGACGACCTTAACATCATTCTCCCTCAGACGATTGATCCCACCAGGGTTGTGGGCAGCCTATAGTAGGCACTGGAATGCTCAGCCATTTAATATCCACAGAGTGGAAATCAGTATTAAATCATACAGAAAAAAAATCGATCCTATATTTCAGATAGAAATTTAATGTTTCCACAGGATTATTGGGCTGATTCATCATTATTACGCCACTAAATTCAAACAATATAGGTAATACTCTGCTACTGAAGTAGCAATGACGAAAACATAATTGTGAATATCTTCTTTCTGAATAATAATACTGTAGTAATATATTATTCATACAGCAATCCATTCATTTTGATTGGGTTTGTTTTTAATTAAGTCGCTATATCACACATGGAATATATTCTATCTGGCAGTGGCCACTTTCGGACTTCATCATATGACTGATACATAATGGAATCAGCCAGACGGTGAGTTCAATGGGCAGACAAGATCCCTCCTGAAAAAAAATCAGGTTTCAGAAAAATTTTTTCAAGAGGATTCTTACCAAGCATTGAACCCGGGACTTTCAAAGTGGTAAGCGAATGCTTTACCAAGCAGTCATCGAGCCAACCATAAATTTTGGAATTTAAAGTCCTTAAAAAATGAGGTAAAATTGAACTTCATCCTAAATTTTCTTCTAGATAACAAACAATATCCCATTTCTATTATTATTTTACGATAACAATTTTTCATCGTATACAATTGCTCAAAAATAATGAAAAATACTAAATTCTGTAAAATTATTGATAATTATTGAAAAATACATTAAATATTTCAAAGCTGTATTTTTTAAACTGGGAATAATAATGAAAATATTATTAATAACAAGTTTTTGATAAATTCTATTAGTGAAGTCGAATAATGAAATTTTAGTTAATTTTCAAAGAGAACCATATATATAATAGATTTTCTGCAAAGTAAGATGAAGCAGGAAACTTCAAACTGATTCAATCGATCTATAAAATGAAATTAACGAAAAATAGATTTTAGAATAATTAAATTAATTTTTCAACATTTCTTTATGACATGCCATTATCATTATGAAAGATTTACATTTAATTTAAACTTTGACATTTTATTTATTTATTTTTACTTTTTTGATCATTAAAAATTTATTTTTTGTAAAGTTTGAGGTTTTAAAGTCTCAGATTCGTTTAAACGTCTGTTATAGTGTTTCCAAGATTAAAAAATAAATTATTGGATTATTTTTTAATTTAATTAGTCAAGAGCATAAAAAGTTATTTAAATCTCAAGTAGATTCGTTCTAAAGTTTATAGGAACCAAGAAAATAGTTTGATACTCAAACTATGAAAATAATTTTATAACTTTTATTTATTTAAGAGGAAGCGATGCTTAAAAAATGCAAAAAAATTCCTATTTATAAAATATAAATAGATAAAATAACAATATAAATATATATTAAAATTAAATAAATTTTAATATTTTAAAATTTATATAATTTTTGTATTTATGATAAAGCAAAAATGAAGGATTTCTACGTCTTGAAATCTCTCTAAAACGTGGATTTTGATAAAAACAATTTCGAAACAAATGCCTGGTTTAGATCACAGACTAGACAGAATAAATGCAATTGATCTCTGCCACAGAATAAGCTCTGAGATCTTTATTTTATTTATAAAATTCGATCAGACAGTTTGTATTTTTGTTTAAGTTAATTCATAGATGTTTCTTTGAACTTTCGATAAAACTTTCACAATTGTTGCCTCATCGATCAACTTTATCACGAATCTGCCAAACTATAATAGAAATTATTCGCTGTGATATTTGCAGTTTAAAATGATTCATAAATACTATATAATCAAATCACTAACTAATTATACAATGAACAACGAAATTTAAATTGAATGTCATAGTACATTATCATCATATTATAGAATTTTCTGATAAATTATTTAGGTTTCAATTAATATATAAACAAAAGGCATTTCGTTATTTTCTGGAAATATTCAATGAAGATTTTATATAAAATATAAAAAATTCTATGAAGTCTAAAAGTTTGCAATATGATAAAATGATTTAATAAGAATTCAGTATAATAATGACCTTAATCAATGCACTCAAGAAATGTAAAAAATCAAATTAGATAATAGAAAAGAGATTTCAATAAATATCTAAATATGGCATGATAAATAGAAAAAAAATTCAAATTTATGAAAGAATGATCCTAACTATATTCAATAAAATATTTTTATGAGAAAATGTTTTTTGAATAGTAATTTCTTCAACGTATCTACGATAATGTATAAATTCGACAAACGTGTACATATTCTGCTAAATGAACAAAATATTATGAAAAAGGATTTATATAAGTATAGATATAAATGAATAATTAAATTTTATGGAATACTTAGAATATCATTAGGAGCTATTCAAATGAAAGCTGATCAATGAGCGAAAATTAATAATGAAAACATTCATTTTATATTGTTGTTAGTTATATATTTCAGTTTTTTATATGAGTGATGAATTTTGGTGATAATTTTTCTTAATATATTCTTTATTTCAAGTTTTTTATTTTCAACATATTATTTATATTTTTCTATGTCCTTCCTTTCGTTTATCTGTACGAGAAATACACAAACTATCGCTACCTGGAATGTTCACTGTAATTCTCTGATTTTCTGAAATATTTCTCATAATTCTTTGATCTTCTTAAAAGTTTTATCGTATCACAAATACTTCAATAAAGCTTTTATAATTTATAAAAACACTCTTCCATGAATTTTTTAATTTTCTCAGACAGAACTGCAATAAATTTGATCGTGTTTATTTGTGATAATGCATAACCTATCAAAATATAAATCAAAGCATTTCACCTAATATTAAAGAAAATTCTGCATTTTTCTTCTAAAATCATTTCGAAATTATTTAATTTGAAAACTTTCATTAAATAAAAATGAATATCTTTTTAATTTTATCAGTATATTGTTTCTGATCTGTTTTATTTACTGCCATTTTGAATAAAATAATATTTTGTGATATTACTACGTAGAAAGATTTTTTTCTTCAATAAATGTGATAAAATATTATAATTTCAGTTATTTAAATGACTATCAAGAAAAGAAACATGATTTACTAAACCAATCTATTTGATTTTATCATTTTATAAAAAAGTGCAGGATTCTATAAGAATATTTTCTAAGGAATTTCTTAATAAAAGATCTTTTATGAAGATGATATCTACAAAAATCGCTTTCAAGATTCAATTACTTCAAAAGATAATTTTCTTACCGAATGCTTTCTTTCAATCAATGTTTAATGTAGAACAGCATCAGCCATCTATAACAAATATATACAGTATGCTCAAGATAAATACAGTTATCCTTTATATCATTTAATAGTTTTTTCACAAAGTTATTCAAATTGAATATTGAACTATATGATCCATATTTGAGGAGAATTTTCAGAATATCAAATCAAAATTTTGATAATTCAACAAAATTTTATTAAATAAAGTATTTTTTCTAATATGAAATATTTGTTTCCAATTACCAGTTTAGTACAGATTCATTAAGAAACATTTTTCTGTGTCTCATTTTTGATTAATTTTATTACTCATAAGAAATATGTTTCTCCATCGAGATAATTTGCAATGAAAAACAATTTAACTTAAATATAGTAGATATTCTAAATTATCATAAATAATAATAAAAAAAATATTAAGCGAGACAAAGGCCGGATGCATTTTTATCTTAGACATTTATATATTTGTTATTAGAATGGACGATTATATGAGCCGTTTTCTTTGAAAGTGGTTGGTGTAAGTCCATTTTTGACAAAAAGTTAGTTAATGATAACAATGAATGCAATCTGCTATGAGCTTTTAATCTATAAACAGTTCTCAAAAAAATCCTTCAAAATTTTCATCATTTTGTCAATATAAATTTACGTAGTTAATGAAATTACAAATATAATTACT
>WUQG02406342.1:0-16807 GCA_011317285.2 Androctonus mauritanicus | reverse complement strand
CTTTTTTCTGTATACTTCTTATTCTGGTGTTAAACCGTCTATTATTAAGAAAAATAAACATTTCAGAAAGGGTGTTGTTCTTCATGTAGATCTTCCTCCAAAATGAACTTGGAGTGCTTAAATGTTGATTCCAGGCCGGATTGACAGCGTGGAAACGCTTCGGCTTTCCACTCTGGAGGACCCGGGTTCGAATCTCGGTTCCCACCCCTTGAAAATATTTATCATGGGGTCCGAGCCCGGCCCGTCGATCCCCGTCCTTCACAATCCAGCTGACCCCTCCGCAGGGGTGGGCAGCCTGTGAAGGGTTTGTTTCGCCCCGCCACTTTGTACTCTTACTGAGTGGAAAGTGGCGTCATCTGTTAGCAAAAAAATGTTGATCCATGGAAATTTCTGCTTTGCAATCTGTGGGGTGAACAAATGTTAATCATTTCACTAACAATGCTTCTTCTGATAAAAATAATTTGCTAATTTGTTGCTCTGGTATTTTATTTTAGTCTTTTGCTAAGTTCTGCTGGATTGGATGTTAAAAATTCATTTTTTCCTTAATCTAAAAAAATTGACTGTAGGTCAGCCGGATTGGTAGCGTTGAAATGCTTCGGCTTTCCACTCTGGAGAACTCGGCTTTGAGTCTCGGGTCTCACCTATTGAAAATATTTATCATGAGGTCTGGGGCCGGCCCGTCGATCCCCACCTCCACAATCCCTCTGCAGGCTGATCCCTCCACAGGAATGGGCAGCCTGTGGAAGGGCTTGGTTCGCCCCGTCACTTACAAGTTAGTATTCTAATAGAATGGAAAGTGGCGTCATCTGTTGACAAAAAAATTGACTGTAAATTTAATATCTATAGTGTTATGACCAGTAAATGTAAGAAGTTATATGATACTGATTTAAAGATTCAAAAAATGTATTGAAAAGATTTTCAAAGAAATTCAACTTTTCAGTTAATACTTTAATTCTTGTCGTAATGATTTTTTGATTATTAAGAAAGATATTAATAAATTAAATGCATTTGTTTTCGATTCTAATAAATTTTGTGTTAAACAATGCCTACATTTGAATGATGAAATAAAATATCTCGCATTTTATTATAAATATATCCCTAAATACATTATATTACAATGTTTATTTTCGAATAATGAAGCATAAAAATTTTATATTTGATCAAAAATTTTTAATCATAAAAAAGTGAAACTCTAACCAGGTAAGCATTTTTATATTGTGACGTTACAATTTATTTGTCTCTCTCTCTCTCTCTCCCCTCTACGTCTTTATTCTCACAAGTCTGTTACGTCTCTCTCCTAACAGCATGACGTACTTTATGAATGATTTCTTATGGGTTTTCTAGTTTCAGTTAAAGTCGCGATTTTCAGGAACCTAATCTAAGGTTAAATGAGGACCGACTGTACAGTATTGCATTGATTAAAACATATAGTGGTATGTTTACAAGTAGAAAATATACATCAAATCCTCTGAAACTATCAGATTCAGAACTTCAGCATTTTCACCAGACATATACAATATATAAAATTTACATGCATAGTTGTATCTCGTAAATATTGTTTTATAAACAAATGTATAAAATTACGAAAGTGAAATTATTTATTTTCTTAAAATTAGGTAAATCTATACATATTTTGGACATTCATAGGCTTGTACTATATATACTTGTATATATTAATTTTTTCATAGTCTATATCCGAAATGGAAATTGAAATATTGATCATGAAGAAAATGATCCGTTTTAAAAGTAGAAATAACTTTTTCACTTTCAGCGGCGAAACAAATTATTCCTCTTATTACTTGAACCATCGATTTTAACGCAAAAACAATAATTTATCAGACATTTATTTTACATTCAATTTCTAGAAACTTTTTAATTTTCAGCGAAGAAACAAAAGCAAAGCTGTGCTAATAGTGCAGTATAGTAAATACATAATCAATTCCTATACAGTACTTATATATTTAGGCCTATCTATTTTGGATAGGCCTAAATATACAGTATAACGTAGCTGAGGAATTAAAAATTCAGTCATGGGAAATTGTTCCACTGATTTGATCCTATTCAAATCAGTGGCGTACTAAGAACTGAATGGGTGGTGTGTATAAATTGATGAGCCCTCACTAATTTAAAAATTTTAATTGCTTCTGTGCATAACGTTGTAAGTTTAGTGCTAAATTCAATATCTTTTTGTAATATCATTAGTGCCAAAATTTTATATAAAAACACTATCGTGTTATTTTAGTGTGTTTAAGTTAGTGTTAAATTTAGCGCTTTTCTTATTTTGTATATATTAAAAAGTCCTTTTGTAAACGTTTTGATATTTTTGTAAAAAATAAATCAATAATTTGCTGATAGTAATATTATATTTATAATATATCATTTCAAGTTGGTTAACTCAGTATATAATACGAAACTATAAAATTAAATGTAAATCTGATGTTCAAAATTAGCTATAAAATAATCATCCTGTATATGCAAATGAATCATAACACACAATTTGCTGATCAGAAATATCTTGTATCGCTTCATTTCCATTTAATATTAACTGATGATACATATAGTAGTCATGTTTACTCGTTAAAAAGATAGATTTACACATTTTCGATCTCATTTGTGAAGTTCCCGATAAGTTAATATTTTTTGAATGTATTGTATAATGAGAACAAAGCACTATTCACAGCTTCTGCTTGTAGAAAGAGGGAGTACAATAGAAGAATTGAGGAGGGAAGGGAATGGAAATGTGTGAAATGAATACATATTTTTGAATTTATTCAAATACTTTAAATAAAAGAATCGAAAAGTAATTGTTAGAAATAAATATGGGGTCCTACACTGCCAAAAGATGCATTACTAGAGCAAAAAGGACGCGACGTGATCGGTTTATATATATTTCCGATCCTATTTGTGCAATATCCAATAGTTAAATCCTATGAAAATATTAATTCATGAACAGTCACACATAGTTACATATTTTAATAATAGAATCAGTAGATTATTATTTTTATTAGGACTAAATATGTTAAGATAATTCAGTTGGCAACTTAATTAAGCAGATAATCTATTCGTTCATATACATGTACATCTATAAATGAAAGAGATTTTTTTCTTTAGAAATATCTAATTTGTTTGCCATTTCTATAGAATTTATTGTTTTATAAATTTGGTACAAAAATCTATAATTTGTATATTTTCTCCATATGTTAATAACCATAACCTTTTCTAATTTATTTAGTATTTATTTTTAATATAAATTCTCTTAACGAGAGCCTTAATTTAACCCTTCATGAGTTCCCCTTATTCGTGAGCCTGTGTCAGCAGTATACTCTGCACCCTGATTTTTTTATCCACTGATTCAAATTAAGTATATGACAAATCACTTACTCTGAAAGTTTTTGTAAAATGTTTTCTTCACTAGCTTATCAAGTTTTCATAAAATTAAAATTAATAGTTAAGTTAATGGAATTAATAGAGAAAACAATTTTTTTTATTAAACAAATCGTTTCAATGTTTTTTCCTTCTTATCATCATAAAAATCAGTATACAGTATTGCATTTTATATATAGGGCCTATAAATAGTTCCCAGCGTGGGCCATATGATCTCCAGGTGCCAAGACATATTTCTAAGGAACACGTGTAAAAAAACCGAACCTATAGCAACTATGAAAGGGAGGCCACGGAAGTAAGTGAAGTTTTTAGAGAAAAAAGCTTGAGAAACAGTGTATTATACGACATATCATCGAAAGTAATGCAGCGATTTTCAGTAACACTTCATTTTATGTCGATGGTCTCAATGCTAAATTTAAGAATATACTTTTAATAGGTTTCTTATAATTTATGATGAGAACAAAATTATAAAAAAATTAGCGCACAAATATCTTTTTAAAGTATTCTTAAGAGAGAGATGATAAATAAATTTACCTAAAAATCCATATAAATTTTTAATAATTTGAAAAAAATATAGTAGTGCTTTCAAAAAATTCACAGCTCTTCAAAGTGAAGTACGCATTTTGTAATGATAATAATAATAATTTAAAAATATTACGTACATCAAGTTGGGCGGACCTACTCTTAAAATTTTAAAATATTTATATTCAATCGTTATTACAGCGTTAGTGTCCCCAAAATTTTGATGTTAATGCTTCGTAATTACGCGTTTTAGAAAGGATTCTTGTAGGCCGCCCAACATGACATCGAGTTGGTCGGACCTATTAGAAGCTGTTGTTTAAAATTTTTATTGTTCATCATTAGTGCTACGTTAGTGCCGTAGTTTGCCAAAGTTCTAGCATTACTGTCAAGTAATTACATTTACAAGTTAACTTTTTAAAAAATATCGCGTCACGTGATAATTCAGAATATGAAAACTCGCACGTAGTTTAATGATTGCTTTGTATTTATTAGGGTTTTCTCGCTATTGTTCTACTTGTTTCAAGCGATTAAAATCAACATACAATCGAGAGGTTTCTATCAGGAATAAAGATTACTGATTGGTTGTATAATCATATTCGTAATTCAATTATTCTTATTCAAAAATTATACAATACATTAATTATAAAAAATATTTAACTGTATACATGATTCTGTTCTTTAAAAATAGTATATTACTTATTTACAATTGTTTAACATTAATTAGAGCTAGCCTTCCTCAACGTAACTCTGAATACTTATCTATTTATTATATATCCTCTCGTATCTCACTACAACATAAGATTTCAGTTGATCACCACAACTATCTTGTTGATAATTTGATAATTAATTGCTAATAAATCAAAAATTATAATCGTTAGATAATATAAGATATATTAATAAAATTGACAGATTCTGTTTGGAACAAAATGATCGAGATGATCAATGATGGCAATTATCAAATAATTTTTGAATAAGTTCATATTATAATGTCAAATCTCATATCTTTTCTTGCAAAGAATAAAATTATACAATTTATATTTTATCCATTTCGTTTTAAACTTTTTCACTTTACTATTTAAAACTTTTTTATATAAGCTCTGCTTGTTTAAATTTTAAATACTTCCAACGAAACAAAGAGTTTAAGGTAGGCCTACTTAGAGGAATAACAAAAATAAATATGAATTCAAACAAATTCATATTTATTTGTCATTCCTTTATGTTGTAACAATAACAGGCTTGGTGTTAAAACACATTTTTGAAATTAGATTAATTTGAAAGATTCTTTTAGAAACTTGGTAATTTTATAACCAGAAGTTTTTCGAATTTTATGGAAAAACTTATGAAAATTGGTTCATAGAGTAATATTAGAGATATCAGTTTCATTTAATGGTCAGGTTGACGCAGGATAAACGCTAAATAAATGGATGATAAATATCCAGCAATAAGAAATAAATACATAAATAAATCCCCTTTAGAATGAGAACAAGAAATGCTGTATTTTGAAAAAATTCTGCTTAAGAAGATTCTGAAGTTTTAATCATTAAATGGCTTTGCAGTTATAATTCAGAAAGGAAAAAATGTAGTGCTGAAAAATATAATTAAAACCGCTAATAAAATTGATTTATATTAGTAGTGAAATTTGGAATTTTATTTATCTTCCAAACGTGTGAAGTTAATATTTTCCAAGCGAATTTATTAAAAAAGTTCGTCTGTGTTTGGTGGAAACAGAGAGAGAGAGAGAAATTTGGATACAATTTTGTTACAGAAATAACTCAAATTATAACTACCGGTAGATTAAGAATTTTTAGAAACAATTTTCTGGAACAAGAATGATATTACATATTCAATCTCAATTTACTAAAAATGATATCATGGATATAATTTAATATTCTTGATTACTAAAGTAATTGCTGTTCTTAAATACACTATTTTGTAATTGTCATTTTCTTGCTTTCTATATTCTACTTCATCAATAAAATATTGATTAATTGTTAAACAAAATTATTATATAATGTACTATTAGAATTATATATGTTATCAATATCTATGTAATATTAAATATTATATGTGCATATATATATATATATATATATATACTGTATATAGTGTATACATATATATAGGTTACTTGTGATATACATATATAACCTACATATGCACTGATTACATGCATATAATTTACGTATACCGTATATTATATACCAATAAAATTTGATTCAGACCTTATTGAAAAATAAAGATGATAATCTTAAACATTTTATATAACGTAATGCAAACTTAGATATGTTTAATAGAATACCATTATCTATCACAGTTTCAATCGCTTGAAACAAATACAGCGATAGCGAGAAAACTGTTAACAAAGAGATCATTAAACTACGCGCCAGCTATCATATTCTATCGCAAGATATCATGCGACGCGATATTTTTTAAAAAGTTGTTATAAAACGCGTAATTACGCGATACTACGTCAGAATTTTGGGAACGCGTAGCACTTACGCGGCACTAACGATTAAATATAAATATTTTAAAATTTTAAGCGTAGGTCCGTCCAACTTTACGTATCTAAAAATATCTAATAGAAATTACATCAAAATATTATATAATGATGATTGTTACTTTTGTAATTAATTGCAATTAACAATTACGACACACACGACTTATTGATTAGTCATATAAAATTATTAAATGTATCAAAAGTTAAAATTCTTTCCACTACTACGTTGTTTCTAGTTAAAACATTTGTAAGTTTTTTAATTATGTTTAAGACATAATTGAACATTATGGTGGAAAACAAAACAATTTGGTCTTACTTCCTTTCGCAATTAGAACTTAAGCAATACTCTTTGTGCTCTCTGTTCAGCCCAACAGGGGCCTCATTTTTGTTACTATTCATGTTTACGAATAATAAATTTTTGGGGGGCTGTAAAATTGTAAAATAAATAAAATTTAAATATATTTAAGTTAGAAATTAACAAATATTTACTATTTGCACTCTCTTCCTTAATATTTAATATATATATCACTTGTAATAATGAAAATAATAATAATAATAATACTTTATGATTCGAAATCATAAAAAAATTAAAGAATTAAATAGATGCTTAAGAGTTCTTCTGAGCATTAAATGTAAGATGTATTTATAAATAATAATAATGATAAAGATTTCGTTGAATTTTAAATAAATTCGAGTAAACTTTATAGATAACGATGTCTAGTAATGATTATTAAGTCCAGATGAACGAGATAATAAAGTCTAATGAGCATCCTCGCGATAAAAAGAAAGAAAAAATGTATTTTCTCGTAGGAGCATTATACTACTATTAAAAACGAATTATTCAATAAGCACAGTTATGAAGAATCCCCCTAGAGCTAGAAATATTATCTACTGTACATTCTTTGGAGATTTACTAAAGCATTTCATAAATATAAGGTATAGAAAGAATGAGAGAAAAATACCATATTTTTTTCACGAAGAAGGCAGATTTCGAAACAAAAATAAAATTTTTATTTGAAAAAAAAAAAAAATTACTAAAAATATGTTAAAAATAAGTGTTTGCATTTACGGATCAAATATTAAATTTTATCGTAGTAAAACAATTAAATAATAATTAAAATATTTAATTTAACAAAATTAAAAAAAAAGAAAAGAAATTTTAAATAAGAAATGTAATACAGTATTGTTATATATAGTACTTCCGCACGTATCGAATTTACACTCCATATGTTAGAAGAATGTTGTTATGAAATTCTAGATCTTAAATCTTAAAATTTAAATTAGGAAGAGTTTTACTGCTTTATATTATGTGCAAAGTTTTTGTTTTTAATTAAAGAAAAATTTTTCGAAAATGTGCAGAACTTTTTGACAGTAACAAAAACCTATCACATAAAAATACTGTACTTTATATAGTGGCCTAAAAACTTGATATTTATTACGAAAATCATTGCATATCTATACTACAAGAAATTACTATAAAAAAATTCAATTTTTTATTGGAAAAACTGAATAAAAAAGATTAGAAAATATTTAAAAAACTATGAGGTCACTAATCTCGATGGCTATTTATTTTGAAAAGAGTACATTTATTGCGTAATAGGCAAATGTCATTAAACTAATCGCATCTTTCGTGTATATCTTTGATAAAAGATGACTCATCCTCCACAACTGCGTAAATTATTTGATAAAAAAATAAACTGATTTATTATTTTAAACATGAAGGCTTATTGCGTATATACGTATGTGAAATTAAACGATCATGTAAAAACAAAATTAAGATGTTATACCGAAACCATCCATAATAAAACATTATTATACTTAATAAGTACTAAATTTCTTACATTTATTACATAAGCATTTTGGATAAAATCTGAAAACAGTTAAATGTTTACGTTAAAAAAAAAAGGAAACATTGTTTAAAAGTACATTACTCGATCACATGTTACGATGTCATCTACTATTAGCAACATCGCCATCTAGCGAATATAGATAATATGCGACTTAATAAAAATTCCTAAACAAATATTAATATAATAACCGTTAATATTTATTTGTTTATTACTTATAAAATAAATTAAGAGGCGATTAAGATAAAAGTGATATATATATATTTTTATTTTTTATTTTTACAAGAGAAATAGAGATTAAGAAATTGAGGTCTAGGTTAGGCGGACGGAAGTGATGTAGTCTGAGAGAAGGGTTGGTCTTCGAAGGAAAAATGGCTAAGACGTATGATTATTTGTTTAAATTGTTATTAATCGGTGATTCTGGAGTTGGAAAGACTTGTATATTATTCAGATTCTCCGAAGATGCTTTCAACGCCACGTTTATCTCCACTATAGGTAAATTAAATGTTTTCTGATAGGTTTATCAAATATAATATACGATTAGGGTATTAGATATGACAAACATAATTAAAATAGTTATGAATTTTTTTAGTTATTTTTTCAGATTAATTAAAGATAAAGTTTTTTGAATCTTTTTAAACAATAGTTTTATTAATTTTATAAAAAAATAACACCGTAATTCATGTAGGGAATGTATTTAAAATAAATGAATTTCGTGTAGAAACATTTTAAAGAAATCAATATGACAAATTGCATTTTGTGTAAGTTTTAAGTAATTTACTCATAATTTGTTTTCATATCACGCTATATAAAATACGAATTTGCTAATGCATTTTACAGTGTTATGAAAACAGGTTCAATTTTTTTTTTTTTTTTTGCTGCTAATTGTAATGGTCTTTAAAAGATAACTAGCGGAGAACTTGTCGTATGCTTGGTCATATATGATCGTTAATTAAATCAAAAGTTTGATTTTGCATACTTCTATATTCATATAAAGAAAAGCAAGTTTTCAGTTAGATTACTAATTATTATGTAAAATAATATATTAATTTTTTATAAATTATAGATCATATAATTAAAGAATTTAGTAGTCATTTTTAGGTCTTTTTGATAAAATACTTTAAAATATAATACAATTAATAGGTTAAGTCACATAAAAGATTGTTTACAAATATATTTCTGTGATGATGATTAAAATTTTTTATATATAAGAAAATTTCATGTCATATCTTATTATATAAGTAACATTAGTTAAAGAATCAATTATACATAAATTTTATATGAAATAATTTTGAAGTTTTAAATCTTAAATATATTCTTCTAATGAAAATGAGAAAAAATTAAATATTTTTCTCATTTGATTTATTAAATCACAGGAATGAATGTTCATTCTGTTCTGTTAGAATGAATGAATACTTCATTTACAGCTGTATTTCTCTTCAATAATATAAATATTTGTACTCAAAATGGATTCACATTAACATCTAAAATGAGCATAGAAGTAATATTCTAACTCTTGTCATATTGAACAGTTTATAATTTACTTCAGGATAACAGCTTTTTTTTCAATAAAATGATGATTTTTTTTCAATTAGAGAATAATTTAGACTAATATTTTTATTAATAGAGAAAATGAAGATATTTTAAACTTCACTTGTGTTTCTTATTTAAGACACTATTATTATCTATAGGATTAAAATTCTTACTTACCAGGATAAATGTGGAAAATATGAAGGAGTAATATTTTGAAACTGATCATTTAATTTTCTTCAATTAATACTATTATTTTCAGTTTATTAAAAACAGATTTTTTTTTAACCTATATGTTTAATATTAACTTAAAATTAATCATTTTACAACTACTATTTTAATTAGAAATAAACCTGTTAGTTGGAATATTTCCAATATTTTCTGCATTATTAAAAAACCAGGATATAGCAATTATTATACTTTTATATCAGTTGATGAAATGAAATGAAAATAAAATTTATTCAATAATCACAAGGAAATTTTATTTTAAAATTTTTTAAGTTTTGTATTTCAAATTGACAACTAAGTCTTTATTATTCTCTATTTAATTTTTATTGCTTTCTGAATTTTCAAATCATACTTAGATTTAATTAATTTTTTATAAGTGAGTAAAGAATTAAATTGGAAGTAATATTTTTATTATATATTAATATAATATAAATTTGTGATATAACAACAAATTTAGTATTTATTATGCATATAGGAAATCATTTCTCAGTTTGTTGTATTTCTACAAATTATAAACTATTGTGATTATAATTTATTATAATCTAACAGTCTTTGTTGCATAAATAGTTGATTAATAAAAATATCAATTAGATGGTAGTATTAAAGAAGAAAATTTTAAAATTAAGTTATCAATAATCTAACATTTAATTTCACCAGTAATTTTTAAAAATTCTATATAGTTATTTGATACTATTGTATCTGTAATAATGAGCAATAATGTTTATGGGCTGCCCACACTCCTGATAAAGATTAGAAGTCAGATGAAGCATAAGATATTGAAAGATCAAATCCTAAATCTTCCTGAAAAGAATCTGGAGATATGAGATCTGGAATTAAACATAAATACATTATGCTTATGCAAATACTGTACATATCAGAATTTTATGTACTTCCACCCTGGTCAGGCCAGTTAGCCATCATTGTAGAATTATGATGTTGGATAAATATAAATTTTTAGTATAATCGTTATAACTTGAAGATTTCCTGTATTTTGTTCACACTATAGAATTAAATTATTTTGAATTAGAAATTTAAAATTTTTAAATTCCAATTGACATTTATTATTTATATTTTGATCTAATATTATGTAAACTTATTTCAGATTTCCTACTAAAATAAATAAGCCTATTTTAATCAATTTAAACTCAGAATTATGTAACCATTCATTCTGCATTATGGGGGATAAATCCGCATTTTAAGAGTTGTACTGCATTATAGAATGTCCTGCAAAATATTCCATATTTAATTTTATAAAACGAAATTATGTATTCATAATTAAAATATAGAAAATCATAGTAACAAATCATCAAATATTTGAATAATTGCCACTTCCCATATATCATGCCCTTGCATTGGAAAACTATCAAGAAATCATTGAGCTACCATGATGAAGCCAGTAGTGCAATATAGATTAAAGTGAAAAAAATATACAGTTAGTTCCTTACTGAGATTAATTTGGCCAAATAAAATCAATAGTTTATGATTAGATAAATTATTATTTAAAGAAATCAAAATATATTTTTAAATCAAGCAAATTATAATAATAAAGAAAATTATTTATCATATAAATGTTAATGAATTTTTATTTTTCATTATTGTTAACAGATAAGTAGATAAGATATTGCTTTAGGCAGAAACTGAGAATGGAAGTTATTTACATAACATGCTGGTAAAACCAGAAGTATACTACTATTACTGCTTTTCAGCCATCATTTTGATTTTTCTGATTTCGTAGCAGACAATAATTTTTGATAAAAACTCAGTCATATTGTATTATGTAGCTATATATATGGATTGAAATGTCTTCTTATGAATGCTTATCATTTTTTATTGCAATTAAAGTTCATATTTTCAATTTTTTTTGATGATTCATATTTGAAAAACCTCACAAATCTAGGAATGCTTAATTTGAGAACTTGCTGTATATAGTTTTTATTTATAAATTTCATTTTGTACTCTCCATGTGGAAAATATATGAGTTAAATTAGTCTATCTGTCAATATTATGATGATGCACATAAATATTATTTTGTTTGGATAAAATCACATGTATTGTTGGGATCCATTGGAGAATTAAACCTATTAAAAATGATTGATATTGATTCAATATTATTGATATACTATATAAAAAGATATTTATGTATTTTAGGCAATTACTATTTGTTTGACTTTGAAGAGTTTACTTTAGGCAATTACATTTATTGCAGTCTATATCTTATATAAATTTCACTCAGATCAGGTAATATTTATATATCTTATTAAAATCTTTTAAGGAACTAAGTAGATGAAGTGATAAAAGTAGAATTCTTGTCTACTTGTGAATGCAGAGGAGAGATTGTAATCCCTCCTCTGCATTGCATTGAAAATAATCAATATTAAATTACATGGGGCAGAATATTGCCATCAAAACAATATCTTATGCAAATATCAGATTTAAATGAAATTCATGTACATTATTGGAATCAGCTAGAGTATCATGCATGCAAAATTGATTAATTTACTATATCATAATAAATGAATTAATTTTGTTCATTTTTAGCAAATTTATTGGGAATTTCTGATATACATAATTTTCCCCAATATGTATACAAATAATCGTGTCAATTGCTATATTGCCAAGCTATATGTTAGTGTATATTTGTGATGTCATTCATTGTCATGTTATAATAATGCCATATATCAATGATATTTTGTGTTGCTATCCATTGTTATTTCATAATAATGTCATTTTTAAAATCCTATGATCAATTCAGAATTATCCTAATGATCATATACACCCAGTGACGATATTTTTGGAACTATATGACCAATCTCAGAATTACTATCCCAAATTTAAATAGCATTTCAACATTAAACTTTCCTAGTTAACCAAAATTTGAATAAAAGTCTGAAAGATTACATGCATATTGTGATTCCTAAATACCCCAGTACTTGAAGCAATTTTGATCTAGGTATCCTATGTTATCCATAGATTTATTGGAAGTCATTTTTCAAAGTTTATTCTGATAGGTAAAGCAATAGTGAATGCATAAAGAACAGACAAATGTACTATACAGTAAAACCTCAATCTTACGGACTTCGGATTTTACGGACACCATCCCAAAAATAAAATAAATAATACAATATCTGCATAAACTGTCTACAGTATTGAGATCCGCCAAACTACAATATGACCTCTACCAGATTTTTTTTTAGAACTATTGAAAAGGTGATTGTTTTCAACACGTGAAATGGCGGATATGGTGTATAAGAATCGAAAAAATTGCTCAGTAACACCATGTGCATCTAGAGCCAATAGTGAGATTAGTTTGCATTGTTTTCCAAAAGACCGAAAAATGAAAAATTCTTGGAAAATAGTGTTGCAAATTGGAAAATAATACAGTTTTTAGGCATAAGTCACATTAATTAGTACAGGTATGTTGAAAATGCTAATTAATGTTTATAAAAAAATTTTACTTCGATTTTATGGACTTTTCGATTTTACGGACTAGTCTTGCCCCCCTATAGTCCGTAAAATTGAAGTTTTACTGTATTTATATAAATAAAATTGAACACGTTTATGATCTTATCAGTTTAAAATTTACTAAATCTTAGAGAAAACTAGCCCAAGTTTAATAATACTATAGGAAATCCTGAAGCATAAGAAGATAATGAAGAACATAGTTTATTGACTGCAGAAAAATTCAGAATTTTGATAGTTTATAGTAAATGACATACATCATTGGAATAATGGTGACAATATATTGGATAATAAAAAAATCATACATGTAACAAACAGATGAATATGAAGAAGAGATGGATTGAAATTCAAAATAAAGGTTGCTCATGCGATAATCAAAGCCTTAAATATAATTTTGTATTACATTGAACCAATAGTCAATAATGTTATGATGATAAAATGGATTATGCTGCAAAAAATTATATTTTTTTCTAAACAACTTAAAATTACTGATTTTATTAAATCAGTGTGTATTTGTTCATGAGAAATTTTTTTATTATATAATATTTTTGAATTAATATAATTTATTTTAATAATAATTCACAATCAAATTTTTTTCAATATAATCATGCTGATTTATATAGTTTCAAATTAAATTGTTCTACACTTATGTTATTTGTCCTATATACAGTCTATTAATCAAAGCATCCAAATTTGTCTCTGTTGTATCATGTTTCCATATTTAATCTGTAAATTTATATCTAAACTGTGATTAAGGAGAATGGAATAGATTGATTGTTTGGAGATAGAGACAATGTATACATATGTAACCAAACTTTCATCTCTCTAGTCTATAGATCAAAAATTGATCATGACATTTATGACCATATTTACTATGGTGGATTAATTCTCAGAGCAAGATCTCTCCATATTTTCCACAAAAAATTTGTAAAATTAATCAATAACTGCAAGTGATTATTTACCTCAACTTGATAGGAGTAAGTCAAATAATCATTCACTTGTGGAGATTAATTCATTCAATTTGTTATAGTGAATACAGAAAATAGGAATGCTATTGGCCTGAAAATTAATATAACATGGTAAATATGCCCATTAAACTTTTGTTATACTTGAATACAGTCATGAAATTTAAAATAGAGCTGACAATGAAGGATGATTGCCAAATAGCTACATGAAAGTGTTCTATACTTTTATTCTAAAGAATCCATGTTTAATTCCTGATCCCACCCCTTCATATTTTTTCAAGAAAGGTCTGAACAAAGCCTACTGAACTCTCATCATTTATGTCAGGGTTTTTCAACCAGGATGCCACGGCACCTTAGGGTGCCACGGCGCCACAATTGGGATGTCACAAATTTTATGCATTTTCTTGGAAATTTACTTATACCTTTTTCAAAGAAAGATGAACTTTCAAAGCTAAATTCGATGATCGACGAGTCTTTTCAATTAGGATTAAAGATAAGTGATATGATGAAAAAACAGATAGCAATAGAGAATTTATCATTATTTTCGATTTGATGTTTGATTTAAAAACATAGTGATTAGAATAAAATATTTTAATTTTTACTTTATAAATATTAAACTGCATTTGCGTATTTACACATCTTTGTGTAATTTGATATATTTGATGATAAAACTAGATTTAAAAAACAATAGCAAGACTATTATTTTACATGTAGGTATTTCGACAAAATTCAATGAACTTAAATTTTGATTTTGAACACATAGAAATGCTTTTTTTGCATTAAAATGCTACTTCAAACTGTATATTTTTAAAAATTTTCTTCCCCAGAGAGGAAGTCCCTTCCCTGGACCCCACCCCAGTGTTGCACAGAATATTCTTTTCACAAAAAATTCATCTGGCACATTAGGCCCCCTTATTAAGATTCTAGATCCGCAGCTGGTTAAGGGTGTCACGATTTTTTATTTTTCAATCAGGGGTGCCACTCAATGAAAAAGGTTGAAAAACACTGGAATAGACAATAGAATACTGAATTGTATAACATAATATAATCATCTGGATTTGATCCTCGGTCCTCATGGTTTTAAAATAATCTAGAATTGAACTTGGGTTTAAATGTGTAAAATCATCTGGAACAAAATCCAGATTCCAAGGTGGTAAGTGATTGCATTACTATATTTTAAATAAATAAAAAAAAAAAATATATTTCTATCCAATATGTTATGAGGATAGTCAAGTTAAGAATATTGTAAGATCTGAATATCATAAGTTCAGAACTACCTGTATTATAAAAAACAAATATACAGATATTATGGATGAGCACTCTATTAAAAAAATTGATAAACAATATTACAATATATGACAACTGCAGTGAAAGGAGACAGTTTCAATTATTTTGGATTCAATCAATTCATTCTGGAGTAAAAACTTCGAAACTTCTATAAATCTTCTGATGTGAATGCAAAATTTTTGCCAAGAAGCAAAAATAGTACATCTTCAGGTTTTACTGGCATATTATGTAACTAACTTCCATTCCTGGATTGTATCTCAGATTATAATTAATTTGTATAAAAGCTCATCTATTTGTCTGTCAATAATAATGAAGAATGAAATTCTTTAACTAATATAAATAATTCTTTATTATTATGGTTTGCTTGATTTTAAAGACTATTTTTTCATTTCTGTAAATAAATAAAACATTGTTTAATTATAAACTGTTGATTTTGTTGGTTATTTTTATTATGATAAAACTACATTGCTGGGAATGGAATCCAACATTAACATCATGCCTATGGGAAAATGAATCTTGATATACATTGAATTTGTAAACCCAGATTCAATTTACCATAGACATGATGTTACTATTCTTACTTTTTGAGCAAACTCCAGGAATGAATTAACATGTAAAATCATTGCTAGACTACACACAGACTAGAAATAGATAATTCAATAAAATTTACAACTTCTTTAATAAAATAAACAACTTTTTTCTATTTATAATAACAGATTCCCTTCAATTTTCTAAATACAAGAATTTTATCAGTGTGTTGAACAATCAATTGACAATGGATGTATCCCATATTTTTCATATTATAAAGAAATATATTAATAAATTAATCATTTATAATATTATTATAATTTATATAAAAGCTAAAATCAGATTTAAATAAAAATGATTAATTGGTTCCAGTTCATTAAAAATAAAACAAACATACTATTGATTCTTATATATAAGGTCTAAAATAATATAAAACAAGCACTTTTTGCAGCTGAGAACTACTTTATTTCATAGTAACAAATGTGTGAAGAGGTTGACTCTGACCTATCCTGTCTATTATTTTATTTATGCTCTTTTATTATTTACCATTATATTCATTA
>WUQG02406331.1:0-16808 GCA_011317285.2 Androctonus mauritanicus | reverse complement strand
TATTAATTCTGATTCTGATGTATATGACACTGAAGAGGGACGATTAGGTCCGAAAACGTTATGTCAGATTAAAATTGTGTTTCTTTGCTATAGTGCTTGATTTTTTAAAGATTATGTAGTTAAAGCAAAGTGTTTACCAAGTTTATTTATTATATATTTCACATGCATTTATTCTGTATAGATGCATACTACTTTTTACAATAAATGAACAAATTACAAATAAATTATTTTTAAAAATTAAATAGGTATTTGCTCCTATTAAATATTGACTTTCATGATATGGAACCACATTGAAGATACCAAAGAGTCACATGTGAAAGCTGCAATTTTGCCACCATGGTCATATAAGATTTCCCAAGATGTCATAGATGACATCATGGGGAATCTGCAAGAGCATAGCAAAATAAAATAAGAGAATGGGATTTTTCCCAAGAAAGAGAAATTATACTGATCGGTGACAGAATGATCCATAATCAATTTATGGAGAAATGAAGCAGTTAAAGAACAAGAATCAGTCTATTGTATTTTATAGGTTCAGATGTTATATAAATTCATTTTATATTATTAAGGAGAATGCTGAAAAATAATATAAAATTAATTCATTGTTACATTTAAACCAATGGATTCCCTGGGTAATGCCAGGCACAGGTTTGCTAGTTAGAAATACTGAAACATAGTATAAAAGATATAGATTAAAAAAACAAAAGCTAATAAAAGTATTCATAAAAAAAAAAAAGGAAATATTTTCATTTCAATTGATTTTTTATTTACTTTTCCCTTATTTCAAACAAGAATATTTTTCATTTAATATTAAAAAAAAAGACCTCTTTTTAAGAAAAATAAATATAGAATGGAAAAATTTGAAGGAAGATGTTGAATATATTGGATTTCTTCATATTTTTTCAATTATAGCTAACATTGCCCTACTATGATTGGAAAAACATGAAGAAATCAAAGACCCAACCATTGCAAAGGAACTCCTGAAGTCTATTGACAACAGTAGTAGAGTACAATAGCTCTCAACTGCCCAACCAGTTTTTAGCATTGATTTTGTCAAATCAAGCCAAAAACTGTTATATACTGAGAAAGCTTAGAGACATAGAACTAACATCCAATAAGTCAATAAAAATCACTTGCATATCTCTAACTTTAAACCTCCAAAATTAAACCCTAGCACAAACAGATGAAAAGAAATCCAATCCACTTTCAATACAAATCTAAAAACATATCTCAGATTTCAGAACTTGTAAACCCAGTCTCACTAGAAGAACTGCAAGATTCCTTGAAACTCACAAAAAACCAAAACGGTTGGAGATGATTGACTACTGTTCGAGTTACTAAAACACCTTGGCCAGTCAAACTTGGTTGGCAACACTATTCTCATATATACTAAAAACTGCCAAATTCCCAAGATTGTGACAGGAATCCAAGACTGCAGTATCCAAACCTGGGAAAGACTTCAACACAGTTAAGAACTTTTGCCAAACTGCCCTGCTCTATACTCCCTACAAACTCTTTGAGAGATTTATTCAGAACAGAATTTTGCCAATTTTTGAGAGGATTCTACTCACTGAATAAGTTAGCTTCAGATCTATGCAGAATTGTTGTGACCAAATTCTGGCCTTGATAATACATATCAAAGATGGATTTCAAAGGAAATTAAAATCAGGAACTGAATTCATAGATTTTACATCAGCTTATGACAGTATAGACCATAGGTTTTTTAGCTAAGCTCAGCAGCGACATAAAATGCAAGAATCATCGATCATAAAATTGAAGTGCACAATGGTGGAAAAAAACCACAAACCCAGATACCTACAGAATGGCATCCCTTAGAATTGTCCTGATATTGCTGCTTTTCAATATCTATATGTCTAAATCAGAGTAACCCAGGGAAGATGTAGATACGTACTTAGTAAATGAAAAGTCACTGACAATCTTACAATGACTGTTTTTCTATTATCCTTACCATCACTTACATTGTGAAAGAAAGTATCAACCAACAATTTCACAACAGCCTCCAATATATTCACAATATGACTGAAGAGCTCTCCATTAGCTCTCTTCACTTGATATTGAACTCTTAACTGTATGTATTGCTACATTAGCTATACAAATAAATAAATAAATAATTTTTTTACTCTCACCCATAATTATGTGAGAACACTTGTAGTCAATCTTGGCTTACTCTGATGTAAGTTATCATCAACTAGGATCAATATGCAATGATATACCCAGAGAGGGATGAGGAGGCAGTCTACCCTGGCCACCAAATTGAATGGGGGCCAAGAGCATGGATATCATTACTATTCACCAGATACAGGTGGTCTTCAACTTTTGTACAATTCATAATTTCATACATATTTAAAAGCTAAATTATTATTATTTTATATCCCAAAAATGCACATACTTCCTAGTAGCCACTCTTCTCTTTTCTCCATCATTAGTTTCCAGAGTCACAGGTTCAATCTTGAATTAGGATGTGTGTTGTTACATTTGTGTAGTAATAAATACATTTCAAAGACACTTTTCCATGTTTTTTTTACATTGGTCTAATTTCATACATTTCAACTTTCATACACATTTCAGGAACCAATTAAGTATGAAAGTTGAGGACTGGCTGTATTTGTATAAAAAATTTTGTATCATTTTCAGTTCTTAAAAATTATTTAAGAAAACGTGTTTAAAATAAAATTTGTGTTGAAAGTTAAAACAGATGTTTTTTGGAGGGGGAGAGAGGACCAAAAAGAATGTCACTCCAGATACCAAAGATTTGGGATACACCACTGTCAATATATTCAAATATTATTATAATTGGTAAAACTTAATCATCACTGCTTTAGCATATTATCTATTCCAGGATAATGAATGTCTTTCCAACAGAACTTTAGAATTCTTTCTATACTTATGACAATAATATGACAAAATTGCACATTGAATATTATGCAATTTTGTCATATGTTATTTTTATTGTTTATATCTTTCCTGATTCTATTAGACAGTTTATATATATAATAATTATAATCAGATGGAAGATTGCACTTGAGTATTAATGAGAATATGAATA
Organism: Androctonus mauritanicus; assembly: GCA_011317285.2. Lineage (NCBI taxonomy): Eukaryota > Metazoa > Arthropoda > Arachnida > Scorpiones > Buthidae > Androctonus > Androctonus mauritanicus. The sequence goes on along the minus strand of WUQG02406331.1, from coordinate 13,741 downwards.
TTCAGACCACCAGAGCATTCATATACAAATACACAACATGTGGTAATCATGAATTCTTCAATGTTACTAATAAAAAATTTAACAGAGTTGTTTTTAAGATTATCTTTTTTGTTAATTAAAAATTCTGATTTTGTAATTTGACTCTCTAGATATGTTTGTACACTATAACTTTTTTATAACACTAATATTTTATGCTGTAATATTGGTATGATTATTTCATTCCTCATTATGGAGGCCAGTTCTGTATTTTAAGAGCTTGACTGTATTACAGAATTTTCTGAAAAATATCTTCCATTTAACTTTCTAAAAATATTTTTTTGGATTTTTATAATTAAAATCATATTACCTGTAGAAATCATAACAACAGATCATTGAATGTTTAGATATTCAATACTTCCAAAAGATCTTTGCAGTAACAAACTACTACGAAATCATAAATAATAATCTTAGCATTGAGACAGGTACAGAAAAATAAACTATTATATAATTGCAGAAAGTACTTTTGGTTTTATTAATTCTTTGTATGCAGACTAAGGAGGATTAATAAAATTGAAAGTACTCCATACTATTACTGAACTGTTTTACAATGTTATGACTAAATGTGAAAAAACAGCACTCTTTAGCAGTTAATAATTAACAAGTTTTATTCTTTGCTAACGTTTTTGTTGGAGTTATTCCACCATCATCAAGCTATTAAATGTTTTAAATAAAAATAAAATAGAATATCAAATGCAATATAAAAAATCATTGTTATTATAGTTACTATAGTTACAGTAAATAGTTCATTAAAAAACAAAAATGATAAATAAAGTGACTGTTAAATAAGCAAAAAATAAAATCTAAAAATACAAGTAAAAATAAAAAATAAACTAAAACTATACAGGTGTATTATGTAGTGATGCCTTCTCTGGCTATCTTACATACTGCGTCTTGATGGTGTTTCATGATGTCCTTATTATCTGCTCTATGTCGAGTCCTTCCTTACTCTTTAATTAGATATTTCCACAGCATGGGTAGTTCTACTGCTGGTCTATCATTAATGAGCTTGTCTTTTTCTTGCCTCCTTACTATTTCAATCATCTCTTCTAATATTGCCTGGAATTTTATTGTGACTGACTTAATTATCCTAGCTTGTTCCCATTTTATTTTTATGTCATTGTCATATGCTTCAAGTGCTAGAGCAATGGTTAGTTTTTCCATAATAATGTCTTTTCTATATTCTTCCAATTTCTGCATCAATGTCCTAGTAGTTACTCCTACATATATTTTTGAAAGTACTTTCTACAATTGTATAGTAATTTATTTTTCTGTACCTGTCTCAGTGCTAAGATTATTATTTATTATTTATCATTTATCAAGACAGTGGTTTTTAATTCTTAATAGATTATTACAAAATCAATGAGCTGCAATGAGGAAGTCTTTCTGAGTTTTTTAAGACAATTTCCATCTCGGCCAGTTACTAAGCAATAGGAGTTAATCAAATGCCCACTGTTGACCAGGTCAATTATCAGGTGAAGTCTGGGATTCAATGAGCTAGATTTGGGTACCATCTAAAAAAAATCTGGAGATGTGGAACATGGGAACTGAAATCATATATCTAAGTTTAAGCAAATATTTAGTCTTAAAGCCATCACAGAATGACAAAGTCAATAGTGAAACAAACTGTGGGTAAATATGAAAAAAAAAAAAAAATTTATAATTACATAAAAACTATTTTATTATTTTAAATACGATACGAAAAGGAAATTTTTTTTTAAAGGAGTTGTTGATTGACTTCTATAAAAATAATGATGGTCAACCTGTGTCTAATAAATCTATAATGCCCTGGTTAAGAAAAACCCTGATGTAAACAAACAAGATGTAAAGAGGCACAGATTAATCTGTGTAAAGAGGCTTAAAAGTTTGACGTTATTGGCTGGTTCTGAATGATGTATTATGTCGCTTACATAAAGTAGTGCATTTAAAAAAGCCATAATATTTATGTATAATCACAGAATATAAATGTTTAAGAACAGTGATTATAATTTTTGTTGCAGTTAGCCAAGGAAATGTTATAAATAACTCGTTTCAATGCTTTCTAAGTAGTTTCTAACAATAAGTGAATCTCCCACAATTTTACAATTGCCGATAACCCCTTCACATGCTTGTGCACGTGTAGATAGACTTTCCCATCCACACATTTTTACCCAATCAGCACTCATTTAGAGAGCATGAATACAAATTTCAGAGAAACTGTTTGTTTACATCAGAGTTTTTCTTAACCAGGACAGACTATAGGCAATGCAGTTCCTTCAAATTGGTTAGGATCAATTCAGCCAGACACAATATGTAAGTGCTTCCAAAGAGTTGGCATTATAAAAGATGAAACCAATGTTTGGTTAGAAAGTATTGAAGATGATGCATTACTTGATGTACCAGACATGTATGACTGGTACGTCATTTTCAATATTTGACTGGGCTTGTATTTCAGGGGGAATTGATTTTTGTTAGTTTTGTTGATTGTGATGATGATGTTGCTCGTATGTCGTGTGCAGAGTGGTGATGATATAATTATGGAAGTTGTGCCATCATCAGTTGAAAGTAATAATTCAGAAGAATCTGAAGTATCAGATGTCGAATCTGTGGATCCTCCCAGTCTGGCAGAAGCATTTAGTGCACTGGAAATAATACAACGTTACATAAGATCAAAAAATATTAGTGATGACAAGATGTATACAGTAGTTGCGTATGAAGGCTTGATCTATGAATGTAATAATGCATTCAAAAAAACAAACTATAATTGATTCTTTATGCCAAAATAACTGTATTTGCCCATCATTGTTAATTAAACTTCTTAATTTTAAGTTTTAATGTATGGGGAAAAAAATATGTAATACAGTATGTAGTTTAACTTTTTAAATTTTTAAGTTTTAATGCATTTTTTCTTCAACATTTAAAATTAAAATAAAAAGTTTAATTTTAACGTTAATCTCACTTGTACATAATTTTTATCAACCCCTTCAAAAATATTTAAACAGGGTTCTACTGTATAATAATATCATTTTAATTACTCTTTTAATAATTAATAATAAAATACTATATCATTAATTTTAATTATTTTAATAATTAAATGAGATTTTTCAGCTTTTAATATCTGCACATGTCTTTGTTCTATTATTCTTATTTAATCCAATATAAAATACTTCTAATATGAAACTACACTATTAAAACAAATGCTTTTAAATTATATTTAGTTTATATAAAATTTGAAAGCATTTATTGTACTTATAATTTTTTTTTTTTTTATAAGTGAGATATTTCACAGATTATAACGATTATACTTTACCATTATATATCAGAACATATAAGAAGACTAAAATTTATTATTTTAAAATATCAAATATTGAAAATATTTAATTACTGTTAAGCTTTTTAAATAGAAATATTCATACTTTAAGTCCAGGTAATCCTGGTTCTCCTTTTTCTCCTTTTAGGCCTGGAGATCCAGGTAAGCCAGGTGGTCCAGAAATACTTGGCAATGCTTCATTGTAATCAGATAGATCTGAAATAATTACATTTCAAAAATTTAATGAAACAAATTTTATTAAAAAATTGAAATCATAAATTCTTTAGAGCACAAGTCCATATTTTTGTATTACATATATGGATTAATATCACCTAAGTTATTATGAATTTCAAAATGGGTAGGTCTTATGACTGAAAAAGTTGCTAATACTGTACTATGTTTTCAAATCTACAAAAGTATTAAGATTCATTATAATTCAAGTCCAGGGAAAATATCAATATGCTGTTTTGGAACTCATAGTCTCATAAGAAGTATAAAAACACTTATACAGTAGATATGAAAAATATTTGAAAACACATGTTCATGAATATTGAGCAAATAAATAAACAAACATTTTAAATATTGATAATAATTGTTAAAGATAAAAAAATTTAAATAAAAAGCATTTTTTTTAAATTGAAAAATACAATATACTCCCAATTATCTAGGGTTAGATTATTGATGTTTTATCTTAGATAAGATATCTGAAAGATTTTTAAATGTCCCAGATTCATTTTTTTTATTATATGTTAAATAATTAGTGATCAAAATTAGAATTAAATTAAAATTATTTAAATATTACAATAATTTCTTAGTGCAAATAAGCAAATTTCTTGTTTCTTTTTTTAATAAATGTATGCAATTTATTTATTTTTTAATATTAAATGCATATTGTCCATAATTCCAATTTTTTTGAATATTTTACAGATTATTTATGATAATTAATTTCTCAACAATCCCAGTTAATCAAGAATCTATTTTATTACATTTTACGTTTTATTTAAATATAAATTCAATAGTCCATTGATGAAGGTTTTATAAAAATAGATCAAAATACATATGGATTTTTACTGCTGATTACTATACAAAGTGTTTTCAGTATAAAATAAAAACATATTTTTAAAAGTTACTAATATGTTATAGTGTAGTGACTTTAACTTAATGGTTTGATACTGTATTTGGAAATATTAAAAGTTTTTTGATTTTGAATGAAAATTCTATTATTTACAGTTTCATCCAATATTAATCTAACAATGTTTAAGTTCTGATTTCACTTTTTCATAATTAACTTTTATTTTCAATATTTGAAAAATATTTGAATAAAAATATATTATTATTTTGATCAAAACAATTTTTTTTATCCCTCCAGAAAAAATACCAGAGTTCCAAATAATATAAAATATTGAAAAATTGTCAATATTTTTGCTTAAATAAGATATGGATTATGACAAAATCTTATTTTGAAAATTTTACAAAAAAATGTATTTTTCTTGAAATCACATTTGATGGACTTGTTCTCTCTAGAATTCATTGCTTCAATAATAAAAAAATGAATCAATTACCATCAAACCCACCATCTTTTGGTCCAGGAGGAGGAGGAGTAATTAATGGAGGAGGATCTGAAACAATATTATTAAATATTTCAAGTCACAAGATAATTAAAAAAATTTTTATTTATTTATTTCTATCTCTCCTTACTACTACTTGGCTTTATTTTTTTATACAAAGATATTGTTACTACATAAAACTGAAAAGTTATAACAGCACCAGATCTAAGGTAAGGCAAGTGAGGCAGTTGCCTCAGGCAAAAATTATGAGGAGATGCCAAAATGGAGTTACAATTTCACACACAAGCTTAATTATATTTATCTTGATAATATTTTGTGGTGTAGAGTTGGTCTACAAATAGATAATTGTGTATTTTTCTAATGGATAATACTTATTATACAAGAAAGAAACCAATGCCAATTACACTAATTAATTCAGAGTTTTCCAAACTGTGGGCACTAGTGTATTGAAAGGGGCATGCAAGAATTAACAAAAATATCATTTTTCAGACTAGCAAACAAAAAATAAATTCAAATTGTTGTCAAAAAAAATAAATCAGCAAAGGGTTATAAATAAGGGTTATAAAGGGTTATATAAATATGTCCATGTAACCTAGAAATTTTCTGCTGTAGCTGTTTTAAAGACAAAATATCAATGTGGTTTAGTGATTGAAAAAGAATTGCAAGAAGAGATATCTTCAATGACACCCCAATTTGAGAGAATTTGTACAGAAAAATAAACTCACCCATAGCATTAAATATTATGTTATATTAAATATGTATTCTATTTTTTGTAAGATTTATTTAATTGTATTAAAAATTATTACAGCATAATGAATATATATTTTTTTATGTATAAGAACTTTATTTATACAAAATATGATATATTGTTTTATAATATTAAATTGTAAGTAGAAAATATTTATAAAATTAGACTGCTATGAAAATGAGGTGGTGTACCAATTTTTTATGAAAAGGGGAGCGCAGACACGCAAAGTTTGGAAACAACCGGATTAACTGATAAACAATTATTAATGATTTTGTTTCATTGAAAGCAAGAAAAATTAAACTATAGTTCATATTTATACTGTATATAAAATAAAGTTCATTTTTATAATATCTATTATAAATGTATTTTTTGGTAATATTTAGTTAACTATTTGTTGCTTTAAAAAAAAGGAATAAAGCTTTTGTATATTTCTCAATGACTATGTATCTGATGCCATTATATTCCTGGTTCCAAAATATTACATATATTTGTGTATTAATGCACATGAGTGAACTTTAGATTGTTGCTGAGTGAAGAGGAGAAAGGGCATCATTTTCTAACATTGTCTCAGATGACAAAATATCTAGATCCGGAGCTGAGCTATAATATTGAAACATATTCTGTTGATACAAAACTTATTATTGTATTCTTTATTTTTAATTATTATATTTAGTTTTAAAAAGTTTTTCTATTTTGGATAATTTGTAATATTAATTTTTAATATATTGTTCAATATATTAATTAGTTTTTTTGTTTATTTTAAAACATAAAATATTTTTATTTACAATTAAGAATTACAGCATTTTAATAAATTCTTAAATGCAAATAAAATATAATTATTATATTATTTATTTCATAATAAATTAATTATAAATAACTCACTTGGTTTTCTTTGTTTATTTTTTCCAAAGGCTGCATTTCACAACATTAAATATAAATTATTAATACTAAATATTATTACTTTTAAAGATTATATAGTCATACTCAGTTTAAGTCGTTTTCATTTATGTCATTTTTGATTTTATGTTAGTTTTTTGTTAATATGGGAAAAAATAAAATCTACTAAATGCTCAGTCTCATAGGCGTAAAATACGATGTAAATATGCTGGTGTATCGATGTTGATGATGTCACTTCTGCTATATGACTAGATGCTTCTTTACACTGAAGTTGACTTTTGTTCAACTTTCTATGCCACATGCAAGAATACATTACCCATTCTTCCAATTGAGGTAGGAACTAATTTGAAACTTTGTTGTTCTCTGAAACAATATATGTCACGCATTCACACAGTTCTTTTAGATTTTGAATTTTGAGATTGCAAAACCATGATATTCAATAAATTTATTTTATTTATTGATGAAATCATCAATAAATAAAATAATTCTTGAGTTTTGCTTGCCATGTTGCATCAGCCAATTTTGACCAGTAGCTAAATGATGATGTTATTTATGTCACATCATACACCTTTGGATTTTTATACCCCTTCAGTATGTCCAACGTTTTTGCATGACACATTTACATCAGCATATTTATGCCATGTTTTATGCCTGTGAAACCAAGCTTTAATGCAGTTTATGCAACTTTACCTTATATCTGTCAGTGAACATATTAAAAACTCTTAAATTTAAATAAAAAACCTAAAAATCACTAAAAAGTGCAAAATCACATAAAAATGAATGCTAAAATATGCAAAATAATTTATTAAATTATTTAAAAGCTTAAAAAATGTTGTTAGCAACATTACAGGATTATTTATAGGAGTTTATAGAGTGGCTAGGCCATTTTTTAAAGAGTTTATTTGACTTAAGTTGCAAGTCTTGGAAAGAATTAACGACGTAAGGTGAGGTATGACTGAACTTTTTAAAATATCTTTAATCTACAACTTTATTTAATTGTAACAAAAGTATAATAATTTTCAATTATTAATAAATTCGTCAAATAGATAAAATTTATTTTATTATTTATTAAAAGTAACAAAAATAGGAAAATAACTTTCACAGGACCTACTTATATTTTTTGAGAATTATAAAAAATTAAAAAAGTTAGTTACAATATCATTTCTCATTCAAAATTATAAATGATTATTCATCAATTCATCCAAAATCATAGCTAGTATAGTGCAGCATTCTTTAGTTCTAATTTTCTAAGAAAGTTGATTATAAAATTATTTTTTCATGACAATATCAACTGAATAAAAATATTGAAATATATATTTCAGCCTTCTTTAAAATCAATATGTGGTAAATAAAATTTTGAAAATTTTTCTGCAATTCATAATACAGTATTTTACAAATTTAACCAAAATCATTAAGTTTTAACATTTAACATTTGATTTTTCCACTTTAATGCTGCATATAATTTGAAATAACTGTAAATAAGCATATTTGGATTTAATTAAAATTATATACAAAAATTTTCACAAAACATTATTGATTTTATGTAGGATTTTTTAAATAGATTATTCTGCATCTTAATAATAAGTTTCCAAATTTCATGATGATGATAACTTTTAAATACAACTTAAATAAATAAATTTGTTTCTTATTTCTAGCTTTCTCTGAACAGAGAGATAACTTTATTTTTCCTATTCAGAGAAACACTAGGAAAGTGTCAATTATTTCCATGTTTATCAATGCACCAACAGGTGTATATCATAAATTTTACAATTTAAATAAATTATTTAATAAATTGCAATAAAAATAATAATAAAATTTAATTATATTGCCCTATGATTTTTGCAATTTCATGCACATCAATAAATTTTACAATATGTACTAATCCAAGAATTTGTAATTTTATTCACCAACCGTTACTGGTATATCCTGAATAACGTACTAATTGGAATCGGAAAACCTGTACGTTAAGTGAGTATACAAATTACATTTTAAGAGGCTTATACGGTTCCAGATAAAAAGTTGACGATGGATAGCTAAGCTTAATTTGTGAAGAATCAAATATTTCCCAACTACTTTCCAAAGCATTATATCATTTAATTTCCATTTTAATTATTATTTAACTTTTAACATTATGCCTAATAATTTACGTTTAATTGATTTAACAGTCGTAAAAATGTATCGATAGTGGAAGCGGTCATCTTCATGATGTAATAATAGCTCGACCAAAGGTTATTTCTGCCAGATCGCAGTGCAAATAATCTTAACCTTTCTGCAGGTAAGGGGTTAGAATATACTCACCGCTGAATGGTCATCTCGTACCATTCACCGGTTGATACATCCATCACTAGGGTCTGTGATGGGATTCCATACGGACACCAGACCGCCCGACGGGCACGCCAACTCGCATTATTTTTGTATCACTGGGCTCGTAATCGGGAGATAAGTAGAAAATACAAAAACTCCAGGGGAGTCTGCTGGATTGGCCGCGTGGAAATGTTTCGGCTTTCCACTCCGAAGGATCCGGTTTCGGATCTCGGATCCCACCCCTTGAAAATGTTTATCATGGGGTCTGGCCCGGCCCATCAATCCCAGTCCTCCACAATCCGGCTGACCCCTTTGCAGGATAGGCAGTCTGTGGATGGGCGTATTTCTCTCTGACATTCAGTACTCTTATTAAATGGAAAGTGATATCGTTAGTTGATTAAAAAATTCTCTTTATTTTAAATCAACAACCACTGGACAGCTTTCCGAAGGCTCCTAATTTCCTTCTTTTTCATCAGTAATTATTGAGTATTTTTTTAAAATTGGAAACAGCTAGTCTCCAACTTTTATATCTTTAGATACTTTTTCATGAAAACATAGTCTTTTTGCCTTGAAAATATTTTTCAATAAATTAGCACTACTCTTTTTTGATTTGCATGATATGTAAATTCAAATTTTTAAAATTTCAAAAATATCCTATGAATAAGTTGTTTCCAAAATCGAACAATTTTTTTTTTAATTTAAATGTGTTCCAAGCTTGGTGCAAAGTATTAGTTTCCTGAAGAAAAATGTCTATAAAGCAAAACATTCATGTACAAATTTTAATAAAAAACTATCAGATAATAAAAATCGATTGATTACAGTATAACAAATTTGACTGGAAAAACTATTTAAGATAAATGTATGAAAATTTGCGGGTTTACATAATTTTTGATACTGAATCTTATGAAAAAATAAAAAATAAATCCGGAATTTAATCGCACCATTAGTTTTGTTTCTACAGAAGTCACATGACTTGTCAAAATAACTTTTATGCAAATTATGCCGCTACAGTAAGATTTTAAGCAAAACATATATTGTATATTGTAAGAGATTTTTTTGGTGCTGAAATTTCTCATTCTAAATGAAATTTCTCGTTCTTGATAAAAATCTTTGTCACAAAAATTTGCATATTTTAATAATAAAAATAGATATCTCAAAAATATCTATTTTTATTATTAAATTAAGAAGATTTCCCATTCTGGAAAATATTCTTAGGAAATTTCAAATAAAATTTCAGCTTTATGGATGCAATATCCATTGACCAAAGTTTGACTCTAAAACACTATATTGAGAATTTTGCGATTTTTTTTCAAATAAATGCATTTATTTGGATCAAAAATTCGCAAAATTCCCAATATCTCAGTATCTGCTCAAGCAGAAAATTTCAATAAATATTTAATTGAAAGAGAATTTCAAGATGAGACTAATGCAATATGATCGAAATTTTCACGTTAAGCGGTTGCCGAATTATAAATGACAATACATCACGTAAGATGACGTGCCATATATTTTAGCTGAACATTGTTTGTCAATAAAACGTTCAAATCATCAAAATCGGATAATGATTTAAAATTATGTTAGATCACGTTTCTGTCTACACTGTATAACGTTTAGTCAAAAACATGCACAGTATATATGTTTTCTCTCAAACCTTATATTTTTTTATCGGATCAATCAAGTTTTTATGAAATACACTAAAAATTTGTTTTAGATTAAATAAATGTATAGCTCTAATAAAGATAATAATAATAATAAATATGAGGCACTAATTTAGTTAATATTCGCCTCTCGCAATCAATAAATACTGTAATAATAATAAATAAAATATTGTAAATTATTTATTTATAAAAGTACTATCACCAAAGTTCTGTTTAATGAATAGGTCTGCCTCTTCATTAAACAGAACTTTTATAAATGAATAATTTACATTTTATTTATTATTATTACAGTATTTATTGATGCGAATGAAGAAGCAGATCTCTTCATGTCTTGATTACAAAAAAAATAAAACTATTAAGATCTCAGTGGTTTGATTATACTCTTCACAATATAATGTAAATGATTATTTATGAGTAAAGATATCCCTCTTCTATAAAAAGTGATGAAAACTATAATATTTTCCTGTTTTATAACTTTAATCGCTTACTCTTTTTATTTTATTTTAGTGCATTTCTGAAGAGAATCAGATTTCTATGATCATCGCATCAGCATGTATAGCACATTTATGTCTTGCAAATCTGATCATGTCTCATCAATCTATAAATAATAACAGTTTAGTCTTGAGCATTGCTATTTATTAATGTGAAATAGTACAGTATTTCGTTCCTGCTTAAAGTATAAATTTTTGTAATTTATAGAATGTTTATTTATGTTTCTCTCATCTTTCACACCTGATTTATAAAGAAATAAATATAAATATATTTTTAATGACTAAGTTTTTCGGGAAGTTACATAATTTCGTATTTTGTTTTAAGATAACTATTCGGAATATAAACAAACATAAACTCTCCTACCTCTTCAACCATTCAAAAAATCAAAATAATTTGTTTTCTTCTGATGTTCAGAAACAAATCAAGATATATTGGAGAGATTATACGATTCAATTAATGAAAATAGACTTATTAATTATACAATATTTAAAATTCTGCTTAATAGTAATGAGCTTATAAGCGGATTTAACTTTTATTAATATGTAAATAATCATCCATAATAATAAATTTAGTTATTAAAAAATAAAACAAAATTACAGGAAATGATCTTGAGCATCATAGAACTAAAATTTTTGTTATTCATATACTGTATTTACTCAGGCTATAATATATTGGATTACAAATACTGTATCCAAATTTTCAGTCGTGCTCAATTTTATCAAAATTCTTAATGAGTCACCTAAATGTCATAGATGAGGTAGAAAACGGAAATTGAGATATTTAATCATTTTTCCACTGATATAGTATAGTACTTGTTATTTTTCTGGTACAGTGAATCTTCCTTCAAATGATGTATATCAACTATACACATCATTAACCTTAGATCACTATGATATTCAGCTCGTACAGACGAATTTCTTTTTTAGTTGCTTTTCCCTATGAGCTGAAACTTTTTATGATGAGACATAGGTTCACGTAATTTGAATAACGATAGCTTAGAGGAATCAACAAATCGCATACTAAGTTCACAAAATGTATAATTTCAAGGTGAATCGTGATCAGTACATTCAAAGAACCTGCCGTTATATAAATTTAAATCATACGTAAGATGAACTTGTTTGGAAATGGCACAAATTTATTATTAATATAGATGTTGACGGTATACCGAATGCTATTTTATAAACTTATTAACCTCATTTGAAAATGCAAGCATCTTTAGATATCATATGTATCATTCCTTTTTTTTTATCTGTGGTAATATTTCAGTAATGTTTTTTTATCACTGGCAATATTACGTTAACAAGCGTTTTTTCCTCATCATACTGTTTAACAAGGAAACAATCGTAGACATTTTTTCGTTATCTAATACTGCAAAGCAATTGTTTTTTTCCCGTTCTACTTTTAAAAACTTTTAACTACAGTATATGATCTTTAACCTTTTTGTTTTCTTCAAAGTATTTTAGTTTTATCATAAATAATATTAAGTCCTTAAACGAATGTAGGTTTTATATTTGAATAATATTAACTTATAATTATATTAACTTGAAATGTGTGATATTTGAACCTATTCTAGCCTTATATTTGATATATCTCAAATGCATATTCTATTCACACATCGAAATGAGCAATATTTGATGACATCTTTATTCAAATTTAAGCGAAAATATCTCATTTGAATCTGGATATTAATCTAAAAGATATTCGAAAGTATTTGATCACTTTTGTGAGGAAAAAAAATTGTAATATTGTAATCATTTCAAATCAAGAAAAAAGATATTGACTAATAATCTCTATAAAAATTTAATTTAATTTATTAAAAATTATTCTTTCGTGTTATATTAAAATGATTATTCTTTGAAAGAGTCGATTACTATATTTATGTAATTGAAGAATAAATAGAAAACAAACAAGCAAATCTTGAAAAGAATATTTTAGATAATTTATTTTGTTATCTCGTATGAAATATTTTAAATAAATTTAGCTCAAAATAAAAATGTTGTATTAAATAAAACGTTGAATCGACTATCAATCTATTTCAAGATGACGAAACGAACAAATTATCGAAGAATCAAATACCACCTATATTCAGAGCCGTATCTATGCACAGAGATTTGAAGAACCAGTGTGGAGCCCCACAGATATAGGGTTTCTCAAAAGTTAAATTTGACAAAAAATTTTTAAGAACTTAAAAAATCTTCAATTCACAATCTTTTCTTCAATTTTATTTTAAAAGTTTATAATTGATGGATGTCAAGATCAAAAATTAAGATGTTTGAATAGATTAAGCTTATATAAATAAAAATCGAAACAATTTTTGCCTCCATTGAGATCAAATGCACCATGACTCATATCCGAATATTTATTTTTCTTGCAATTATCAAGCGTGAGCAACAAAATTGTTTTTTTTTTTTTTAAATATAAAATATAGTATACCCCTCTACTATCTTATAGTAATACTTTATCTGAGTCCTAATAATTGTATTTATACATGTTGTATATGCATATTTTAAAATTCTTATTCTGGTTGGTGCCCGCAACTCAATAGCGGCTTGGGCCCCGAGAAAAGTAAGTATAGCGCTGTCTCAGCCGGCCAGATTGGCCGCATGAAAACGGTTTTTTTTGTCAACAGATGACGCCACTTTCCTATTCAGGAAAAACACTAAATGGCGAGGCGAAACAAGCCCTTCTACAGGCTGCCCACCCCTGCGGAGGGGTCAGCCGAATTGTGGAGGACGGGGATCGACGGGCC
>WUQG02406320.1:4873-16813 GCA_011317285.2 Androctonus mauritanicus | reverse complement strand
ATACCAGGCGTATCGAATCATATTGCCAAAGATAGGTGATGATAGTTGATGATGAACTATCGATTGTATTCGATTGTGTCGATTAAAAACACAGATAAAAAATTTTTCCGGGTAAAAACTTAAGGTTCAAAGGTCTCTCGAATAAAAATTAAATTAATGAAAAATTATGAGATAAAATATTTCTTTATGTATATATTTTTTAATAAAATGTGTAAAATAATAATCGTAATGAAAAAACAACGACAGTCTGCGCATCGAAACCGAGGCTATAGTGGAAGGTAGCACTCGAGACCAGCGCGCTACAGACTCGGCCACTCAGCATTCTAACATGCTCCCACATTTTTTCATTATATAACAGCTATGAAAACTTTGAATCCATTTTTTTCGGAGTTGGTGAATAGTGCGCGCTAATATTTTATCATATTAACACATGAAGGATAAACTACCACCACACAAAATTTGATTCTAAAGTTCATTTCCCAGACCGCGGCCTCTCCTTGTAAGTACTAAATTTGGAACTATTTGAATTAATGGTTATAGGTAAAACTATATATGACAGCAAAAAAAAAAAAAAAACAACATTTAGTTAGAAAGAAATTCACTCATTAAAAAGTTAGCTTCTGGATGACAAACATTTGCGGCGCATTATTCCTTTGTACACAATTTAAACATTTAAAATTAAACAGATTATTAAAATAAGGAAAATTTAAGTGATAAACTGATCAAAATTACTGCATATATTTTATTTTGCTTACTACGGAAATTGATTAAACATATTTATGTATGAAACATACTTTTGGTAGAATATAATGGTAATTATTTACAATATTTATGATTATTTTTGATATTGATTACAATAAAGGAAATAAGTACGATTCTAAAGATGGATCTACTTCCCAAGTAGGATTTAATATCTCCTATTAAGGAGAAATACTGAATAGAAAATCACGCCCGTTTCTAAAAATTTAATCGATAAACTTAAAAATGTTAACTAAGAAAATTGATTTTTTTTCTGTAAAAGGTATCCAGCTGAAATCTCTATGGTCAATATAAACATCCACGCTATAAATTTAGGAGGAGTATTGAGCAATGAAACAGGATATGTAGAAGATTTCAAAGCAGTACGTCTTTTCTATCTTTTGGATTACAGAGATGAAGAAAGAAACAGAATGGCCTTGATGTGGGAAAAAGCATTTATGGAAATCTTGTCAAATGTAAAATTTCCCAACCTTAAACTTTATATTTTAACTGATCACAGTAAAAATATTGAAATGAACAAAAATTCGAAAACAACTCTCTTCCTTGCATTTATATCTGCTTCTCTTATGATATCATTTGCGGTGATATCTTGCCTATCACGAGACTCTGTTACTAGTAAACCTTTGATAGCAATTGGTGGCTTCTTGAGTTCCTTCCTAGCCACAGCTGCAGCTTTTGGTTTGTTACGACATTGCAACGTAGAATATGTTGTTATGAATAAGGCTATATTTTTCCTACAGTCAGGTAAGTACGAGTATTTAAAATAATTTTCGAATTTAATTAATCTGTAATTCCGTATTAATTGTTAACTATATAAAGTAATTGGGGGTATTATGGAATATCCTTTTGGTTTTACAATTTATAAAAAATTTTAAAAAAGCTTATATGGTTTCTCATATGCTATTACCTTCTACGGACATTCCCATATAACATTTTAAACATGATTGCCATAATTTATGTATCTATCATGTAATTTTAAAAAAATATTAAAAGATGCAAAATTCCATATTATCCGAAAAGTGTCGGTTAAATGGAATAATATTTTATTTTTCAAATAATTTGAAAAAAAAAATTATTTCTAGCAATTTCCTAGAGTATTAGTTGAATATGTACTTAGAACATTGTGCTTATTCAATATTTGTATCATTTTTTTTTTGGGTGGTGAACGCTTTCGCTTAGGAATAGTGATAGTCTAGTAGAAAAATTAAAAAAAAACTTTAGAAACTAGTTTAATTTAGAAAGCAGTTTGATTATATGTCTATTTCAATTTAATGGATCAAACGTTAACTTAAATTATAGCTGTTAGAATGAACTTGGGAATATAGAATAGTATAACTTACTATATTGTATGATATATACCCATACGATAATATTTGACGAAGCCTACTCCAATAGAAGCCAAATTTCTCAAAATAGAAAGTCATATTATGAAAGGTGCTGCCTAAATACTCTTAAGAAACTCAAAAAGCAATCATCATCTTACCTATAGTCTTTGAAGATCTATATGATGATGATTTCAGATGACAAAAAATTTTTGTATTTAATGAAAACACATTCTCCATTTTTAACTTCATACTTCCTACCGAGAAAACTGAAAATGAGCCCAAAGTATGTTGTTACTTAAAGTGAAAATTCTGCATTATTACAGTTTCATAACACCGCCTCTCCATGAGAAACTATGCTATTCCATATAGTCTTCCTATTCCATAATACCAGTAGTTATTCTATAAAACAAATTATAAAAATAGTTAAAATATTTTAAAATTTATTAACTAACTAAATTAACTAATTAAGCAGAAATCAATCTCGCATTAAATAAACAATTTTTCTAGTTAACAAAAATCTGAAAATAAAAAAAATACCTAATCGGGCTTCAATCATTTAAAAATTTGAAGGAGTGATGTCTGATTTCGATCATGCATGATAAAAATAGTATATCTTATATTGCTTCTTTCTTGTAAACACTAAATCATTACCATAATAATTACTGTTCTATTCGAAGCGAAAACACAATAAAATTTAAAAGTGCCACCGCGAGATATGGTTAAATTTGAGAGGCGTATGGAGGCTTCGATTACGTTGTAAATTGAAATGGAGCAACTCTGATTGGAATGCTTCACTATTTTATCATATAGGGTTTAGGTTTACAATAAACTTACTTAATAATTTATATTTCTTTAAATTAAATTTTAACGATTGTAAGAGATTTTAATTTTATTAAATGATTTTATATTCATATATTTTAAGCTGTCGGCATAGATGACTCCTTCGTGCTACTAGCTTCATGGAAACGAACACGCAAAGATGATAGCGTGGAAAAAAGAATGAGCGACACTTTCTCTGATGCGGCAGTATCTGTGACTATAACTTCATTGACCAACTTTCTAGCTTTTTGTTTAGGATTTCTCTCTCCTTTCCAAGTGATTCGTATCTTCAGTATATACATCTTACTTTCAATTTTCTTCAGTTATTTTTATCAAATCTTCTTCTTTGGTGGAATAATGGCATTGGACGGATATAGAGAAAAATACAATATGCATTCGATTTTTCTACATACTGTTCAACCAATTGAATCATCAGGTAAGTGAATTATAAAATATATAAAATATTATAGGCTGTTATTGTATAAATAAAATACATTCGGACTATTTAGTGCTAGATGCCTAGAAATTATGCTAAATAATAAAAAGCTGTTGGATTTTTTGTATTAAATTATAAAAATATTGCAAGTAGTGAAAATCCTGCAATAATTATAGATCATAGTATATTTGATGTCGGTACTTTTTGCATAAAAGAACACTTAAAAATGCGATATGGTAATTATAATTTAAGAATCTGTCTTATGAAAATCTTTCAGAAATTTCGAATTTTTCTAAATCCGAAACTTATAGTAGTGTAAATTCTTTCATTTGGTAGGATGGAGGTTTTTCACTTGTTTTAGATAATTTCTAATTCAAGCAATCTAAATAATAAAAAAACCTATTATAGAAAAAGAATAATACATTTAAACTCAAATGCAGAACAATAAATAGCTTATCTTGTTTCTCAAAAATTCTAGATTTATTTTAAATTTCAAATGTATTGTTTCCCACATTTCAATTTAAATCGAAAAGATTTGATACCCTGATTGACTGTTCTTTGCGACAATAATACATCAATGTCTCTAGTCAGACTATTCTGTAACGGGATTACTTGATTAGGAATAGTTTGTCATGTGAATAGAATATAAAGAACTTTCACTTAATTGCCAACATCATCACAAATATGAGAGGATCGTGGTGAGTACTTGAATAACTACATAGATTAACATTTGAAAAAATTCTATAAGAACTTTGAAATAAGAAATACAGAAAGGTTATGTTACGTAGAATCTGGAATTATTCTTATCATGTTCTTCTGCTTTCTTAAAAGAAAGCAACAGAATGTGACAAATTTTGATAAAACATGCCACTTTGTATCAACTGTTTGTTCGTTTCTAAATAAAGACTGATTAAAGAAAAGAATGATATAAATTAATAATGTGTTGTTATTGTGTCTGGTTTCATCCAGTGTTGTCATTCAGCTAGTTCCCAAGGGTTCATCTTCAGCCGATTATTAAAATATATCGAGTTTTCCGAAACGCATGTTGTGAAAACAGGATCAAAAACCTAGTAAAATTCCTGAAAGCTTTAAATCTTTCACAGCGTATGTGAAAAGAAAGCTAAGAAATTACTATGGATTCATTGAATATCATACGGAATTACTGTACGAAAATAGCAACATGCCTATTTTAAGTATCATTTTATAATCAGTTGTAGATAATTTTCTTCTTGAAAAAAAATAGTCCGAATCGGTTGCTAATTATTTCGAATGACAGCACTGGTGTCATTCGGTATAAAGCGAGCATTCTATTGTCCACCATGAGCTACCTACCTCTCTAATATTGTCAGTATTTCAGGCGGGTGATTGCAGAATGTTGATAGATTAGTTTAATTCTTATTAAGCTTACGAATCCCACTAGAAATAAGTTCTGACGTGTTCATTTCAGAGCCCAATATTGGTTGACTAATAGGTAACGAGAATAACCGGAAAGTTCAAGGATGGAAAGATGGATTATAATGATCAGGCTAGGCCCGTGTTGTCCTCTAAAGAATTGGAGGGAAAAAATGGAAGTGAAAAAGGAAGTGGACCCAAATGCTCCAAAATGATGAAAAGTGTTTTACAATGCGACTATCAGCCAATTTACTACGAAATGAGCAATTACTTTAAAGGAATAGATAAAGCATGAAATATTAAAAGAAAATGATATTTTGTATCATATCATAGTTTTTTTCCTTGTATCAAGTTATATCCGTAACACTTTCAATTGTACCCAAATAGTCAGCAATACGGATAATATTCAGGCTAATTTGAAAAATCGGTAATTTCTATACATCTATCTATATTCTTTTCCCTTATGCTGAATACATCATAAGTGTAGGCAACTATAGTGGTTTACAATTTCTTATAGTGGTTGTCGAATGATTTACTTTAAAATACTTGCTTTAGTTGGAAGGTGTTTAAATTAAAGGAGAAAGGAAACTTGAACTATAAGACCTAACATCACTAAGGCATATATTTTAATGGTTAGATTATTTTAATGCATTAGGTCGCAGAATCAAAGAACGCTATCAGATAAAGTACTAGTTACGTCATCATTGCGGAGTATTGACAAACGATGAAGTACAAAGGAGAGAAAGCTAAAGACGAGAATGTTAAATATTCTTGCGGTGATGTCGGAATCGAATCCAGTTTTATCTCCAATATTCAAGCGCTTAACAACTTCGCTATACAAAAAATTGTTAAGATCATTAATTTGCCTGAATTTTATTCATCAGTGATTGTCTTATCAGTGATGAATAAAATTCTGTTGTCTTGTCTTATTTATTTTTCTATTCTGGAATCATTTTTTTACATAACTAAAATTTATTTCCAATTAGTTTTAATACATTCTATCCATAATTTAACATTTTGTAACTTATCTCCATTTTTTGTGCAGTTCCATGTTCTTTACTATCCGATGGATTTTTTTATATTTGATCATGTATTGTTTAATAAGAAAAAGATCAAATTCACAACCTGACAGAGGCTGCCATTCCTTTCCACAGCAAATCCGGCTTGCTACTTGATTGAATTCGATTACTTTCAGTGATGTCGCCAATTTTACGAGGGATCGAAAAATTGGCGGCAAAAATCAATTTTTAGCAAAGGTCATTATAGACCCCATCACATCCTGGCTATGACGAAGTTAAACTGAATGTATAAAAATGGGAGTTAAATAAGCGGGGACATTAAAACACAAGTGTAGATTTGGAACCGGAATTGAATGCACGTCCTCCAGAATTGAAAGACTGTTTTGTAATGCAGGATTATCCATCATTAAAATAAAAGAAAATAATCAATGAATAATTCCTCTTATTTAAATATTTCATCAAAAAGGGAGTAATTTTAATAAAATTGCACCCATTTTGTTATTCTTAAATAAATTTATAAAGAATTCTATGTAGAAAGAGAATTAAATATTCTGTTAACTTTAACATGATTTAATTTGATTTTTCATATTGGATATGTTAGGTTAGTTTCAGTTAATCTACTATATCTTGTATATAATATCTGGGATATCACTTATAGAGCCCATTACAGATTACTCAACACATATGTTTTAAGTAATCCAGAAAGATGTAATGATTTAGAAATGTTTAATTTTAGTTGTATATCATCCAAAAATATCTTTTATATTTTTTTGGATGATATACAAATGAAATATTCATCACCATTTAAAAATATATATCTCTCAAAATAATTAATGGTGAAATTTATTATAAACGAAATAAAAAAATTTCTTTAAGTAGTATATCTCTTCTAAAAGAAACTTTGATAAATCAATTTTTTTCTTTCTAGAAAGAAAAAGTAACGGAAGTGAAAGCCATCACAAGAAATTAAAAGAAAATACATATGCAGTGTTTATTACTGAAAATCTTGTAACACTTCTTGGCAAAAAAGTTATTAAAATCATCGTAATAATTATTGTCTTCTCTAGTTTGGTAGTAAGTATTATCAGTATGAAAGATATAAAACAAGGACTGGAATTTATCAATCTATATCCATTTTCCTCACACGTTACACAATTTCTGAAAGCGCATTATAAATATTTCACCGACTACAGTCATGTTGTACAAGTTGTCTTCAATCAAACACTGGATTATTCCAATCCAATTGTGCAGAATGATATCGAATACATTTTACGGAATTTCGAAAGTAGTTCTTATGCAACGAGTTCTGCCTACACGAAATGTTGGCTAAAAGAATATATTTCCTATATTAACAATCCTAAAATAAATTACTTGATTAAGGATTTAAATATAAACAGTACCGAAGAATTTTTGAAAGGATTAAAAGATATATTTTTGAAATTTAAGTTAGCTTCTATATTTGAAAATGATATATTGTGGAATGAAAAAAGAGATCAAATTCTAGCTTCCAGATGTTTTGTTGCTTATGGGAATATAAGAAACGCAAGTTCAGAAAAGCTTTTTTTGGAAGAAGTACGAGAAATAGCGGCTGAGAGTAAATATGACGTTTTTGTTTTCAATCTATGGTTTATAATTTATGATCAATATTTGAATATGCCCATGATTTGTTTACAAACTTTCAGTGTCGCAGTCTTAATTATATTATTAGTATTCGTGATTATAATGTTTGATATATCTTGCATGATTTCTGTAACATTAAATGTAATTTTAATTCTGATTCAAACTATAGGCTATATGAGTTGGTGGAACGTCAACTTAGACCAAAATTCTGTCACATTTTTAGTTCTAAGTTTAGGACTCTGCGTGGATTATTCATCACATATAGCGTATGCCTACAAGAATTGTCCACAGAAAGATTCCAATGAAAAAATAAAAGCCTGTTTACATCTGGCAGGATATCCAGTGCTGAAAGGTTGCATGACTACGATATTAGGTGTAATTGTATTACATTTTGGTCCTTCCTACATGTATATTATATTTTTTAAGATAATATTTTTAATTATTCTGTTTTCTGCTTTTAATGGTTTGATTGTGTTGCCAATTATGCTTAGTATTGGTGACTCTTTTCACACTATATATAATAAGAAAAACAGCGAATGAAAATAATTATCATTTCCTACGACATTCTTTCTGTTAAACATATCTGATCAAATTTTTGATGGAATTTATCATAATCCACACGAAATATTGTTTACTGGATTCAAAAAATAAAGAAATATCAATAATAAATTTATATTAGAAATAATATTTTTTCACAAGAATTAAAACCGTATTAAAAGTATCGTCCAGAAAATATGGAAGAATATATACTGATTGAATCCAATATCAAGTAACAAGAATGCTAATTTTATTCTTTTTACTAACGACAATAAACAGATGAATACATATTAACTGCATATAACCAAAATTATTCATAAATAACTTCTCTGTTGTATCTTTATAATTTTTACAGAAAATAAGATTATTTTTAATGTACTCTATCATATATATTGTTGTAATGCAATTTTGATTTATTTGTAATAATGAAAATGGTGATGATAATTGAATTACGTTGAATAAAATAAAGTAAATGTTGTGTAATAATAAAATCCACAGTTTACTAGTAAATTATTCAAATTTAAAGTTAAAAAAATTTTGAAAAAGCAATAATATGGAATTATATTATGACTCAGTTTTCAATATAGCTTAAAGGAAATAGTAGCACATATAAATAAAAACAAGTAAGAGCAAAAATCTATATCGATAGAAATCTGAGTATTATTGGTTTTTGAAGTGTTGAAATTTCATCTGATATTTTAGAGTTGACATCGAAAAAATTTCAAGAAAGTATTTTTCCTGAATCTGTATAATTAATATTTTCATTTGAGGCGTATTAAATAAAAATCGTTTAAAACGAAAGTTGAGGAATTTTTATCCCGACATATCATATTGGAAATTAATGTCAAGTATGAGGATATATGATTGTACAGTAAAATAAAACTATTTGTCACGCACTTATCATATTGTTTTTCTTATTTAATTTTTTCTTGCATACATAAATTATTGAAAGAAGAACTGATAAAATGCAACTATACTATGACAAGCATGTTCAGAATTATTCAAAAAATCTGAAAGCAGTAGCATGTTTATTGAGAATTCCGTCTTAACTGACACCTCGAATAAAAGAGCTATCTATTATAATTTAAGACATATAAAGTTGCAAACTTTTCTAGATTAATTAATTAAAGTAAACAAATAATATGTATAAATGATCAATGATCGATAAAATATGTTTTAATAATTTTTCAAACATTAAGTTTTCACATTAATTCCAGAAAATGTCTGCGATATCAGTAAATAATTTCAATTGTCTCAATTCTTTATTTGAATCTAGAGGCATGGCAATTACTTTAAACTAAGTACGGTAATCACTGATTAATTCTTTCTACAGTTGTCATTACGGCCAATATTTAGATCATTGTAGCTTTTGTTCTAAGCTAGATTTGATTAATCTGTTAAATTCTGAAACTGCCCAATTCAACTAAATAAAGAAGAATAGTTGAAATTTTGAAAAATTAACAAAAAAGCCTCTTTTTCATCATCATCTCGTCTTCCGTAGATACCATTATAAGATATCGTTGAGCCTATATAGGTATTCTTTAGATTATCGAGGAAGTCTGAAAATTTCAGCACAATATCGGTGGAAAATAGAAGTCCCGTTCTATGAACACTTCTACTTTATCGCATTACTTAACCGCTTTTGACTAAATTTGGAATATAGGCATTTCCTAGATGTGTTAAAATTATCTGAAAATTTTAGCAAAATTGAGCTAAAATTAAAAGAATAGAAAAAGTTGATTCTCTTTTCTAGAAATGTTTCTATAGGTTACATTGTTCAACCGATTTTGAACAGATTTGAAATGAAAATGTTCCTTATACTATTAAGGGCTTTCAGAAAACTGCAACCCAATAGGGCCAAAATTAAGGTAGTAAGAGAATCTTTCATGATGATCTCTTTTGTAGTTTATCTTTCAAACTATTTCGACTAAATTGACACATATATTTTACTGGAATTATTTTAGTTAATGCTTCCTAAAAAATAATTAACGGTTTTCTAACTGAGATGCCGGATCCGGAACGTGAATTCGGGTCCTCCTGTGTGGCCCACCAACACGTTACCAGGCGGCCATCCAGCCATCTGTGTCATCTGGATAGAAAACAGTATTTATTTATTCTAAACCTATTGCTTCGTCGTTGTTATGTACTGTTTTCGAATTAATCACAGCAATGTTCCTCTATAAAATTCTTCACTTATCATATCTATGAAAATAAACCAGTTAAGACAGTTGTCAAATTATTGAATTATAAACGGTGTTATTTTTTTCAAGTGCGATTTTGTAATGACAGCTTTTAATTTCACAGGTTTTATAAAATTACTCATTTAACATTTTGCTCATTTTCTTGGAAAAGTTGCCGAAGGTCTCGTGATTGGCGTGTGAATACCGAATGGACGAAATTCAATACTTTTAAAAATATTTTTCCAATCAATAATAATCAGTTTTATACTATAGCCTGTTATGATTAATCAAATCCTGTTACAGATACTTGTCGAAGAATCAGCACTGTTGTCGTGAATCGAGCAGACGAGCTGGATCTCCCATACAAATTAACCAGCAAGTAAGATGTGACATCAGGATTTCATCCCGGTCGTCTTGGCAAAAGTCTGAACGTTCTTAGATTGCCAATTCCGGCAAATATCAGGTTATATCAATCTTTTCCTGTATTGATTTTTATCACTTTTTATCTGATATATATTAAGTGAAGGGGCATTCCATATTCATCATAGGCCACCTCTTTACTTTTCACTGGAGGATACTAATTGATGGGGCATTCTATGGCTGTGAGAGACCTATGATTAGATTTCAATCCTATTACAGGCCTTTCCCATAACTGCTTGTAATCCGTGAGTTGACAGTCAGGTATGAGAAACGGGGTTCATCGAGTCCCTTTTACAATGATCAATTTTAATTATTTTCAGCATCAATAACCTCCTAATTCAGGGATGGCAAGCATTTTTAAGGATGTATTTCAAAATTAACTAAATTTTTTAAAAAAACTACACCTCGCTCACATTGATCCGAATAATAATTTAATTAAAAGAAACATGTTAGTTCCAAATTTTTCCTATCCACAAAATTTTCTAGCGTGCCACAAGTTTGCCATCCCAGCTATAGCTGATCCTAATAAAATATGCTAATTTCATTTAATTTGGCAATATTATCACAAAATATGATTTTGACAAACATTGTGTCTGATTAGAGATGCAGAGACCAGAGTATTTAAAAACTCAAACTGTGAGGATTGAAATTAAGGAAGGATAGGGAGGCTCAATTTGATAAATGCCATTTATTAACGCGGCATGCTTAAAAAAAACATTAATCACCGATCAGTCTAAGTACGGCTGGAAGATTAGGCTAGGTTCGTTGGGTTTGGTTAAGCCGCCATATCGCATGTGCAATATTCTGTGTTCATCAACGGCCACTTAGTGATTCTTTCATAGGTTGGCCAGCATCCATGATGGTGTCAATTGGATGGCTGAAGGATGGGGTTCAACGGGACGAGCCCGAACCCATCCTGAAAAAGTAGAGGTGTGAGACCTGGATTTGAATCCGAATCTTCCAGAGTGGTAAGCCACAGCTTTATCACGCGGCATCCGGCTAACAGGACTATAAGTAAAAGTTCATATTCTTTTTATTTTTCGTTTTTTGGATCACCTGATTAAATTGCATCAAACACAATTATTACAAAAAATAAAAATGTTTTACTGTCGAGTGGATTGATATCAACGGTATTTAAATAAAATCACTGTCAGATATTTTGTATCGGATTGGTGAAAAAGAGAGCAGGATTAATTTCAAGGAGACGTTCGGAACCCAGTTGAAAAGTCTACCGATATTGTTTTTTTTTGTCAACAGATGACGCCACTTTCCACTCAGTAAGAGTACTAAGTAGTGGCGAGAAACAAGCCCTTCCACAGGCTGCTCATCCCTACGGAGAGGTCAGCCGGATTGTGGAGGACAGGGATCGACGGGCCGGGCCCGGACTCCCTGATAAATACTTTCAAGGGGGGGAACCCGAGACTCAAACCCAG